>CAUYRH010028614.1:0-24784 GCA_963574655.1 Perodicticus potto
GTAGTCCCAGCTACTTGGGAGGCAGAGGCAAGAGAATCGCTTGAGCCCAGGATTTGGAGGTTGTTGTGAGCTGTGATGCCACAGAACTCTATCCAGGGTGACAGTTTGAGGCTCTGTCTCAAAAAAAGAAAAAGAAAAAAACCACAATTTTCTTCTGCTTAGTTTCCTTTTGATATAACCGTTAGTGTAAGAATTTAAGGAAAATATAATGTGTAAGACACATTTAGAAATCATTGCATAGATTCCTATAGGACTCTATAGAAATCATTTATAAAGTTGTCTAACCCAAAGTATACATTCTATTTAAAATGAATTTGTTCACTTGGTTTACGTTATAGTTCTTTAGAGGGGCTCATCCATCAAAGCACAGTAGATGGGAACTGACTGCATGTGGAGTCCTAAGAATCCATAATATTTGGAGGCAGAATGATACAGGACAAAGAGCATAAGTTTGGGAGTAATAGAGACTTGCATTGAATACTCAGTTTGGTGTTCACAGCAGAAAAGCTATTGGAACCTCATTTTTTCCACCTGTACAATGGAGTCAGTAATGTCTATTTTAATGGTTTTTTTTTTTTAACTGTCTCATTCTGTCACCCAGGCTAGAAAACTGTAGTCTCATAGCTCACAGCAACCTCAAACTCTTGAGCTCAAGCAGTCTTCCTGCCTCAGCCTCCTGAGTAGCTGGGACTACAGGTGTCTGCCATAACACCTGGCTAGTTTTCTCTATTCTTAGTAGAGATAGGATCTCATTCTTGCTCAGGCTGGTCTTGAACTCCTGAGCTCAGGCAATCCACCGACCTTGGCCTCCTAGAGTGCTAAGATTACAGGCTAGAGCCACTGTGCCTGGCCTTTAAGGGGTTGTTGTAAGGATTAATGAAGATTACAAATGCATTTCCTGGTAAAGCGTTAGGTTCTTGGCGAGGGTCAGTTCCTAGTTCTTTTTTCCAGTTCAATTTTAAAAAAAGGCGGGGGGAGGGCTCACATTTTTCTCATCCTGGCTTAAAATCTAAAATCCCTTCCTGTTGAGGGATTGGTAATCCCTTTCAAACTGTCTGCGAATGTTGTATATTTTTACATATGCATTTTAGTGGGCAAAAATGTCCCTGGCTTTCATCAGATTTGAGAGACATCCATTATGCCAAGACAATTCAGAACCACAATGACACCATTCTTCATTCATTCAACAATATTTATGGAATGCCCACTAAGACAAGGGTCTTGCACAGATAAATTTTGTCCTTGACTTTAAGGAAGGTACAGCCTACAGTAGTGAGTAAAAATACGCTGTGTTTTGTGAGCTTGTGTGTTATCACACTGCTTACATTCATGTGATGATACATCAGAGAAAAGATGGGTACACGAAGCAGAATCACAGAGTCCTGGGCAGCTGGAGTGGAGATGGAGAGGACAGTCAAGAATCAAGGAAATAGGCCAGATGTTGTGGCTCACGCCTGTAATCCCAGCACTTTGGGAGGCCGAGGCAGGTGGACTGCTTGAGCTCAGGAGTTCAAGACCAGCCTGAGCCAGAGTGAGACTCCCATCTGTACTAAAAAAAACAAAACAAAACATAAAAATAGGAATCGAGGAAATAAACCTTCTACATTTGACTCAGACAACCGCTGTATGGACGAGTGAGATTCTGCCCTGCATAGAGATGCTGGCTGAGGGGTGTGGGAAATAAAATACAGCTTGATCCCCTCGCTAAGCTGAGGGCCTTGGTGCTCTGCCTACCTGGAGGGGGATGACTTTTTCTAATTTGCTCCAAAAGCATTGCATAGGTACGCTTTTCCTTTAGAAACTGAGCTGTTCAACTTTAAAGTGTATCAACTCCAGCCCTGGGGTGGGGGTGGAACGTGTGTTCTTTGCTCAATTGATGTGTACAGGACACGATCAAGGTAACAGCCGGTCACTGTGTTAACAGTGTTTGGGGAACAAAGAAACTGTCTGGATTCAGCGTCCCATCTTTCCAGGAAGTTAATAAAACCCTAAAGCCAGTGGAGGGGTGGGGAAGGGGGGAAGTGGGTATCTGTGGCTCTATCTTCTGACTTTATAGATGAAGCAACTGGGGCCCAGGGAGCTTATGGGGCTTCTCCAAGGTTTCTTGGCCTCTCCTCCGGCTCAGACTGGTGTTCATCATGAGAGCAGCTGGGGTGTGGAAGGGTCAGGTGGGGCCCTCCTGGAAGATCCGGGGTAATTGCTACGAGCACCGAGCAGTGGGAAGGGGCCCTTCTGCTGGGGCACCATCCCCACCAGCTCCACCTGCCCCTGCAGAGCTCGGGCCCGCGCCCCTGCATGTTTGCTCTTTCCAGGCTTGCACTTTGCTCTTTTATTTTTACTGGCCCTGCACTTGTGTTTGTTCTCGCTGCTCTTCATACATATTGCAGGAGGCCCCATGTTTAACTTGAGCTCGGCACTAAATATAACCGCTGCTATCGCCAGAGGCACCCAGACCTGTCAGCCCTCTTTCCTCGTGTCTGTGGACTCCACCCGTAGACTCCACCCCGCCGCTGCTTTCCTGGGAGTTCTCTTTTAAATGGAAACTGTCACTGAAAGCTGGGCTGGCCAGAGCCAGGAAGAAATCCATTCTTATCACGGGCTGCGCTCAAGCTTTGTCCCTGGGATGGAAAAGCCTGGTCTCCAAATGCCAGGGACGCAGGGCCCCTCCTCTTCACTTAGCAGTGTGGGACATGCACCTCCCCCAACTTTGTCCCCATCCCCACTCTGTGGGGCCCTCGCAGAGACCTGGGGAGTGTGTGTAGCCTTCACACAGCTCTTCCCCTCCAGGGCCCTCTAAAGTGTCTCCGGGAGAGTCTTTACTTTATGCCACAGACCTGAGAACTCTGGTTCTTGTGACTTTGCCACCATGCTCTACATTGTACCAGGACAAGCTTTCTCCCACCTCCTCCACGAAGCTCTCCCTAATTCTCCTATCAACACGGCTCTTGCCTGTCTATAGCAACTGTTGTACTGATTCCAAGTTGCCCAGATGGATCCCAAATTATTGTGTAGTTTTCATCTTGTCAAAATGAGAGCAAAATCTCAGAATGTGAGCCTGGGACGTCCCCTTAACCTTTCCCAGTTTTTCTTCTCAGTGCTGAGAAGACAGCAGGTGCTTGGGAATGCCTCGCTCTCCGGGGGCGTGGAGGAAGATTCAAGCTCGTATTCCCCCTCCTCTGAATACAGTAGAATTGGTGTGACCCACGGCATAGGCTGGAGAACGACAGGCCACCAGAGGGGCTGGGGAGGCAGTGGGCCCTTCTAGGCCAGTGTATTTAGTGACAGAGAAAGAAGGACCCTGCCCAGACAGCTGAATCAACCTGCGAAGATGGGATGACACAACTCAAAACCGCATCATTCTTTCTTTGGTGGGGGGAGGAAGAGCCTCACACTGTTGTCCAGATTAGAGTGCAATAGCTCATAGCTCACAGCAACCTCAAATTTCTGGGTTCAAGTGATCCTCTTGCCTCAGCCTCCCAAGTGGCTGGGAGCACAGACACCCAGAACAATCTCTGGCTACTTTTTTTTGACACAGACTCTCACTATGTCACCCTGGGTAGACAGCTGTGACATCACAGCTCACAGCAACCTCAAACTCTTGGGTTTAAGCAATTCTCTTGCCTCAGCCTCCCAAGTAGCTAAGACTACAGGTGCCCGCCACAACATCCAGCTATGTTTTTGTTGCAGTTGTCATAAACTGCCAGCCTTGGTGCATGTGGCTGGTGCTGTAACCACTGTGCTATGGGGGCCGAGCCCCCGGCTGTTTTTTTTTTAGAGATTCGGGTCTCACTCTTGCTCAGGCTGGTCTCAAACTCCTGAGCTCAAGCAATCCACCTGCCTTGGCTTTCAGAGCGCAAGGATTACAGGCTTGAGCCACCATGCCTGGCCTAAAACTGCATCATTCTTTATAGCCTCCAAGTGGGTGTGAACTTGGATCCTTTACAATTTCTTCAAGGTGTAAAAGATCAGAGATTCACTCCTTTGAGTGCATTCTGGATACAGGGACATCTTTTCCCAAGCCAACTTCTCTTTCTCTCCTTTTAGCAGTTATGAGCACCTGCTATGTACAAAGCTCTGGGTTAACAAGAACAAAAGGTACTCCTTGTACTTTTAGAGTGTACCATCTTGGAGAAAAGGCTTTTCCAAGGTTTCCCAAGGACCAGAAGAGAAAGTAACTGGGCCGCTGGTGCTGGCAGTCAGGAGAGCTGCGCAGGCGCTCAGTAGCAGCAGTCATTGCAAATTCAGGGAGTTGAGTGATGGCAGAGAAAAGAGATAGGAGAAGGGTGGGTGTGTTGGTGTGCTTGTTTAGACACAAGGCGAAAAAGCAAGTGGCGAAGGTGAGATTACATGTCCCAGGGAATCTTCAAAGGAGAATACATATAACTCCATCAAAAAATAAAGACCGCAGTGGGGCAGGGTTGTGGCCATGCCCGTGTGCCTCTCCAGGAGGATGGACTGTGCCTGTGTCACTGTCATCTGCCTGGAGTCTTTATTTCACACTTAGTCACAGGATTCTGAGCCTTTTCTCCAAAAAATCTCCTCCAGGTCAGTGTTAGATTTGGGGAGGACTAGAGAAATAGCTGTTGTTCTTTGCCCTCAGGCCTGTGTGTACAGGGTCACCCTCCTGCCATCAGGACTTTGAGTGGGGACACAGTGTCCATGCCATTTGTTAGAAGAATCACACTGGCCAGGGGCATCTGAAGGGCTGTGTGGGGGAGGTGGGGTGGGTGCAGATGGTCTGAATTTGAGTCTCTCGGCCGTCAACATCTCTGCTGCAGAGTCAGCCAGAAGGGGCCCAAGGAAGCCGTCCTCAAGGTGCAGCTGAGAACCCAGAGGAGAGGGGCCCCTGTGTGCAAGGAGGTGGGGTGGGCTGCGAGCTCAAGGTGGGGCCTTTTGATTTTCAGTGATTTGTTGATAGAACCGGAATTTCAGGGTACTTGTGGCTTGGGGTCCCAGTGCACAGGTGTTGGAAAACTGGAATTACTAGATCATTAAGTGGTGTTGAGTGTGGCCGAGTTCAGAGTGTGAAAGCTTTACCCCAGAACTCAGAGCCAGATCTTATCAGTCCTGCCTCAGTTAGACACATGATACCGCTCAGGACAAAAGATCAAAGTTCACATCTCCCTTGGAAATAGGCCATTACATCTATAAGCAATGAATTGAGACGAAAATAAACTTTCCCAGCTAGTGTTTTAAGTCTGATTGAAAGTCCAGTTCATTTTGCTCACTAACATATGGTTCTTCTTATTCCATAGCCCACATGCACTGAGATAAGGTGTCACGTGGGTAGCCCAGGACTTGGCAGACAGTCAAAAACGCTAGTAGCTCTCTCTGCTCCCGTCCCACCTGTTCCACAAAGAAGAAAGTCTCACCTCTGTGCAGTGAAGGCCGGCTCGACCTGGTTCTTTCTCTCCTGTCCAAACATACATGAATAATGTGCCAGACCAGGGACTGCGATAGACAAAGTCCTCGCCCTCATGGAATTTAGATTCTAGCAGGAGAGAAAGTCAAGAAACAAATCAAACGAAGTGCATAAGTCAGGTAGTAAAGAGTTTTATGGAAAAAATACAGCAGGTGCAGGGGAAAGAGCACCTACTCAACACCTTTATTTCACGCCCTAGCCAGGCCGACTGCCCTCCGTCTCAGCACAGACTAACTTGACGGTCAAAGTCTGAACATTTCAATTGTTTCTTTCACCACAAAGCCCTCCAATTCCCCTTACCCTTATTTTGCCCACTCACTATGCTGTTATTGATTCAGACGCCAAAGCTTCTTGAATCTTATTCTTGAATTCAATTTCCTTCTTCTTAAAGTACACCCTTGTGTGGTTTTTTTGTTTCTTTTCTTTTTTGAGACAGATCTCACTGTATTGCCCTTGGTAGAGCCGTGGTGTCACAGCTCACAGCAACCTCAAACTCTTGGGCTTAAGTGATTCTCTTGCCTCAGCCTCCCAAGTAGCTGGGACTACAGGCGCCCGCCACAACACCCGGCTATTTTTCTTTGTTGGTTGTTTGGCGGGCCCAGGCTGTATTCGAACCCGCCAGCTCCAGTGTATGTGGCTGGCACCCAGGCTGCTGAGCTACAGGCACCAAGCCTTTTTTCTTTTTTTTTTTTTTGGAGACAGAGTCTCAAGCTGTTGCGCTGGGTAGAGTACCATGGCATCATATATCACAGCAACCCCCAACTCTTGGGCTCAAGCAATCCTCTTGCCTCGGTTTTTTCTATTTTCAGTAGAGACAGGGTCTCGCTTTTGCTCAGGCTGGTATTGAACCTGTCAGCTCAAGCAATCCACCCACCTCGGTCTCCCAGAGTAAGATTACAGGTGTGAGCCACTCTGCCTGG
Source organism: Perodicticus potto (assembly GCA_963574655.1). Lineage (NCBI taxonomy): Eukaryota > Metazoa > Chordata > Mammalia > Primates > Lorisidae > Perodicticus > Perodicticus potto. Next base: position 6,343 of record CAUYRH010028614.1, read on the forward strand.
CCATGGTGAATAGATTTTTTTTTTTTTAGTCTATATTGAAACTGAGGAAGCAGTTCTAGGATGGTCTCAGTTTAATGCAGGAATTTCACTTCTCAGCTCTGTATCTTCATCAGGTTCAAAGCCTTGCTGAGGACTGAATGTTGACTTTAACATGTAATGCTGTGTTAGATTCAAAGGGTGGTACCCAAAACAGTCACTGTAGCAGCAGCATCGTAGTGGCTGTTAGAAATATAGACTGTCCACTCTCCCAGCCACAGGATCAGAATTTTTTTTTTTTTTTTTTTTTTTTTGAGACAGAGCCTCAAGCTGTCAACCTGGATAGAGTGCAGTGGCATCACAGCTCACAGCAATCTCCAATTCCTGGGCTGGAGCGAGTTTCCTGCCTCTGCCTCCCAAGTAGCTGGGACTACAGGCGCCCGCCACAACGCCCAGCCATTTTTTGGTTGCAACCATCATTGTTGTTTGGTGGGCCCGGGCTGGATTCAAACCTGCCAGCTCAGGTGTACGTGGCTGGTGCCTTAGCCCATTGAGCCACAGGCACCGAGCCCAGAATCAGAATTTTTAACCTTCACAGGATCCCCAGCTGATTCACGTGCACGCTGCTGTTTGAGAAGCACTGCTCCAGCTTACCTTTGTCAAAATCCTCATTCTTCCAAATTCTTCCCCTACAGATGTTACAATGTCAGCTCTTCTTTTTTTTTTTTTTTTTTGTCTGAATTCTTGGCTTTAAAATTTTCTCTGCACTTGGGGAACCTGAGAAGGTAATTTTCTTTCATGGGCACTCACCTGTGCATGTAAAAACATTTTTGTTAAAACCTTCTTAATTAGCCGTATCAGTGGGCCTGGAAGTCCCATCCTACTCATTCTCCAAAGTGAAGCTTTAAGTTGCCACCAGTTTTCGCTGCCAGCCCCTAGCTTTGTGCTTCGTAGACATAAATACTCAACATCTCTTTGTAGCTTTTGAGTTCAAATGGTGGATTAGGAAATGTTCTCTTGAAAGTTGCATCTTTAGGGGGATTAGTTCTTCCCCTTCCAAGGTATTCTCTTTTCTTTGATATGACAGTCTCTGGTCCTACTTTGTACTTTCTATAAAGCTGGTTCTGGCTCTCTGTCTTGAGGATAGCACTCTTCTTCTTCTTTTTTTTGATGCAGAGCCTCAAGCTGTCACCCTGGATAGAGTGCTGTGGCATCACAGCTCATAGCAACCTCCAATTTCTGGGCTCAAGCGAGTCTCTTGCCTCTGCCTCCCAAGTAGCTGGGACTACAGGCGCCCGCCACAATGCCCGGCCATTTTTTGGTTGTAGCCGTCATTGCTGTTTGGCGGGCCCGGGCTGGATTTGAACCCGCCAGCTCAGGTGTACGTGGCTGGCGCTTAGCTCGTTGAGCCACAGGTGCTGAGCCAGCACTCTTCTTCTTCTTCTTCTTCTTCTTCTTCTTTTTTTTTTTTTTTGCAATTTTTGTCTGGGGCTGGGTTTGAACTGCCACCTCTGGTATATGGGGCCAGCACCCTACTCTTTGAGCCACAGGCGCCGCCCTTATAGCTCTCTTCTCTTGCACCATAGAATTTCTGTCATGAGATACGAGAATTCAGTGTTTTTTTTTTTTTTATTTGTTTTAATACAACATCTCACTGTTGCCTTTCCAGGGTAAAGTGCTATGATGTCAGAGCTCACAGCAACCTCAAACTCTTGGGCTCAAATAATCTTCTTGCCACAGCCTCCCAAGTAGCTGGGACTACAGGTGCCCACCACAACACTGGGGTAGTTTTTCTATTTTTTTTTTTGAGACAGAATCTCACTTTGCCACCCTTAGTAGAGTGCTGTAACATCATAGCTCACAGCAACCTCAAACTCCTGGGTTCAAGTGATCCTCTTGCCTCAGCTTCCCAAGTAGCTGGGACTATAGGTGCGCGCCATAATGCCTGGCTCTTTTTAGAGATAAGGTCTCAGGCTCAGGCTTGAACCTGTCAGCTCAGTCAATCCACCTGCCTCTGCCTCCCAAGTTCTGGGATCATAGGTGTGAGCCACCGTGCCCAGCCTTAGTTTTTCTATTTTTAGTAGAGATGGGTCTTGCTTTTGTTCAGGCTGGTCTGGAACTCCTGAACGTGAGATTACAGGCGTGAGCCACTGTGCTCTGCCCAGGAGAATTCAGTTGTGCTGTCAGAGTTACAGATGCTGAACAACACCACAGGGGTCAGTTTTTCAGTGGCCACTTCTTTGAGAGTTCTTGGTGTATAGTTGGTCATCGTGGCCCATGCCTGGACAGCCCACGTGTGGCGACCTGGGGAGTCCAGGCTGCAGCAGGCTGTCCAGATTCATTCAGTAGACGTTAACTATACACCTACCCGCCCCGTGCACTGCAGCATCCTGAGCCCCAGGAAGACCTGAAGGGGAAGGGGAAGTGGCTCCCCACTCTGGGCAACTTATAATCATATGGTAGTGAGGCACCCATGTCCAAAAGGAGGAAAAGAAAAACCTCAAGGGTCACACATGTCTGGGAGAGGCGTGGAAACTGTATAAAAATACTCTGGGTGTGTCAAGTCCAGAGAAGATCTCTGTAGGGAGGGGCGCAGTAACATCCTTCCCTGTTTCCTTAAATCTCCTTTAAATCTTCATCCCCCTGCCTGCTTCTGCTTGGGGCCAAACCATTCTCCTTTGTTCCAGAGAAAAGGAAAGAGCCCTTTTGCTCTCCCCTGCCTGGCAAATCCATCACACCAACCACGGAGAGCTTGGCTTTTTACATGATTTGGGGGGCTCTGCTTGGCATAGAAAAACATATCTTCCCTGCATGAGATGAGGAGGAATTTCTGTTCTTTTTCTCACCTCCTATCGGGTACATCTGGCTGACAGAGCCTGATCATGGTTTGCAAAGCTTTAATTCGAACCTGTTGTTTTTTGAATGGCAAAGACTCAGCCAACAATAACCTTGGGTCTTGATCTGCTCTGTTCATCTCAAGGGCAAGAATATTTTGTGAAGTTCCTCTCCAGCCTGTCCGCTGTGCACTGCTTCCTGGGAAGCTAAGATCATTGCCTTTGTTTGCTTACAGCACACCCAGTACCGGAATCCCTTACCCCATTCCATTCCAAATGCTATTCCTTTTTAGATGCCCTAACCTGGTGACTTTGTATCTGCACTGATTATTTGAAACTGCAATTGTGCCTTGAATTGTTGGGGATCGCTTTTGTGTCTTTCCGAGAGTTACCTCCTCAAGTATTAAGCTCTTTGAAGCCAAAGGACTGATAGCATGTGCTCTATGGCGGGCAAAAGTCCAAGTTCATACTATTAGTCATCATATGAGGTCGGACAATCAGGTTCAAGAACTCATCCTAGAAAAAGTGTTGCATATCTACTGATGAATGTCACTCCTGTCGCCTTCTAGGGACGCTCCTGGAGAAGCTGTGCACTGACGCCAGCGCCCAGTCTACCCTGCAAAGCACTTTTTCTAGGATGAGTTCACAAACTTAATTGTTGGGCCTTGATACAAAAATTATGTTCACACTACCCTATAGATTATTAAGTGTGAAATAACATCATGTCTAAAAACAGCACCCAGATATCTTAATTTTAAACATGCTTTATTGTTGGAAAATGCTAATGATCAGTGGATATCTGAGCTTTTTTTTTTTTTTTTTGCAGATTTTGGCTGGGGTTGGGTTTGAACCCACCACCTCCCGCATATGGGGCCCGGCACCCTAATCCTTGGAGCCACAGGTGCCACCTGATATCTGAGCTTTTTCTTGCTGGTGGAGGGTCCTGCCTTAATGTTCATGGCTGCTGACTGAGGAGGGTGGTGTATGATGAAGGTTGGGGTGGCTGTGGCAATTTTTTTTTTTTTTTGAGACAGAATCTCACTTTGTCACCCTCAGTAGAATTCTGTGGTGTCAGAGCTCACAGCAACCTCCAACTCTCGGGCTTAAGCCATTTTCTTGCCTCCGCCTCCCAAGTAACTGGGACTACAGGTGCCCAGCTATTTTCTTTGTTGGTTGCAGCTGTCATTCATTGTTTTAGCTGGCCTGGACCCGGGGTTCGAACTCGCCAGCCTCAGTGTGTGTGGCCGATGCCATAACCACAGGGCTACAGGTGCCAAGCCCAGAATGTATTCAATTGACTTTGCCCAGATCTATCATACGAAGCACCATTCACGGCAGCTATGGCCTTACAAAATGCATTTCTTCAGTAATAAGGGCTGGAAGTCCAGGGGTTGCAGAATGGATGTTATGTTAGCAGACAAGAAAACAACATTCGTATTTTTGTACGTGTCCATCAGGGCTCTTGCATGACCATGTGTATTGTCAATGAGCAGAGAAAGTTTGAAAGGAATCCCTTTTTTCTGAGCAGTATATCTCTGCAGTGGGCTTAAAATATTCAGCAAAGAGATGTGCTGTCATCCAGCCTTCGCTGTTTCTTTCTGGAGCACAGGCAGAGTAGATTTTACCTAATTCTTAAGGGCCCTGGGATTTTCAGAATGGTAAACGAGCACTGGCTTCAACTTAAAGTCACCAGCCACGTTTGGCCCTAACAACAGTCAGCCTGTGCTTTGAAACTTTGAAGCTAGGTGTGGAGAGCGAGGGAGGCCGCAGAGCCCCCACAGCCTGGGGAGCATTCAGAGAGTGACCCCTCAACTACTCCTTTCCCAAAACATGATTCCTTTCTCCATGCTCCCTCTGCCGGAAGGCACGTAGCTCTGTCTAGATAATCTTTAGAAACTATGCAGAAATCCTGGTGATGCTTCCCCTTTTTCCGTTTAACATATGCTAGTGAAGTTAATCAAAAAGCATTAACAGGATGATTTGTTTTTATAAATTGCTTATGTTTTCCAATCATATTGTAAGACCAAAAATATGTCTTTTGTCTATGCTACTTCCCTGCAAAAAACCTTGCCGATACACTATAAAATAAAGCTGAGTTTGTGTTTGGGTGCGGGCCGCAGCCATCAGCCCTGCCAGACGTCCGGAACACATCTTTTGTCTCTTGTATTTTATTTCCCTCAATCCCCACCGCTTCCACTCCGGTTCTTTCTCCTCCTCCGCAGAGGCTCCAGAAAGCCAAGCATCGATTTCTCCTCTCTAACTATGGAAGTCCTGGATGGCATCTTCTTCCAGTACAAAGCTGTTACATCTACATGGAAAATCTGTTTTTTCTCCTTTGTTTATCAGGCCCCAGCAAGGCTTGAACCTGCCAGCATGCTAACCGCTGACCTGCGGCAGCTCGCTATGAAAGTCTGTGCAGTGTAGCCACTTTCCTCAGTTCTCTGAGGCAGATCTTCCAGATAACTTGTTGCAACTTCTCCATCAGCACTTGGGACTTTGCCTTGCACTTTTATGTTATGGAGTTGGCTTCTTTTTTTTTTTTTTTTTTTTTTTTTTTTGGTTGCAGCCGTCATTGTTGTTTGGCGGGCCCGGGCTGGATTCGAACCCGCCAGCTCAGGCGTACATGGCTGGCGCCTTAGCCCGTTGAGCCACAGGCGCCGAGCCTGGAGTTGGCTTCTTAAACCTCATGAACCAACTTCTGCTAGCTTCTAACCTTTCTTTTGTAGCTTCCTCACCTCTCTCAGCCTTCATACAATTGAAGAGAGTTAGGGCCTTGCTCTGAGTTAGGCTTTGGCTTAAGAGAATGCTGTGATTAGTTTGATCTATCCAGACAGTAAAACTTTCTCTCTATCAGCAATAAGGCCGTTTTGCTTTCTTAACACCTTTAATTTCCCTCAAGAACTTTTCCTTTGCATTCACACCTTGGCTATTTGGCACGAGAGGTCTAGCTTCCAGCCTAACTCAGCTTTTGACAGGGCTTCCTCACTAAGTTGAATCATTTCTAGCTTTCGGTTTAAAGCAAAAGATGTGTGACTCTTCATTCCACTTAAACATTTAGAAGCCATTGTAGGGTTATTAACTGGTCTAATTTTGATATTGTGTCCCAGGGACCAGGGAGGCTTAAAGAGAGGGAGAAAGATGGGAGAACGGCCAGTAAGTAGAGCAGTCAGAACACATGCAACTTTTATCAATTAAGTAAAAGTCAAATTACTAAAAACCAGAGCAAATAACAACTCTTGAAGTCAGCTAAAGAAAACACAGATTACCAAAGAGGCCAAGAATGTCAATTATCACTGCCTTTTCCTCCTCAGAAGGCAATGAGGGGCCAGATGCGCTGGCTCACACCTGTAATCCTAACACTCCAGGATGCTGAGGTGGGTAGATCGCTTGAGCTTGGGAGTTCAAGGCCAGCCTGAGCAAGAGCAAGACCCCATCTCTACTACAAATAGAAAAACTAGCCAGATGTCGTAGCTGAGGCAAGCAGCAGGAGGCTGAGGCAAGAGGATCACTTGAACCCAAGAGTTTGAGATTACTGTGAGCTTTGGTGCCGCGGTATTCTACCCAGGGTGACCCAGTGAGATTGTCTCAAAAAACAAACAAACAAAAAAGGCGATAGGAAACAGAAGACAATGGAATAATACCCTTAAATTGTCAAACACACACACAAACAAAAACATTAAAATAACAAACAAGCTTTCCCAGGCAGCTGCAGAAGATAGCGGAGGGGCAGGTCCTGGTGCTGGATGGCAGAGGCCATCTCCTTGGCTGCCTGGCGGCCATTGTGGCCAAACAGGTACTGCTGGGCCGGAAGGTGGTGGTTGGACGTTGCATCATCATCTCTGGCAATTTTTACAGCAACAAGTTACCTGACCTTCCTCTGCAAAAGGCTGAACACCAGCCCATCCCGTGACTCCTACCATTTCCGGGAGCCAAACAACATTTTCTAGCACACTGTAAAGGCATGCTGCCCCACAAGACCAAGCGCAGCCAGGCTGCCCTGGACCACCCCAAGGTGTTCGATGGGATCCCACCACCCTGTGACAAGGAACAAGGTTGTGCATCTGAAGCCTACAAGAAAGTTTGCCTACCTGGGGTGCCTGGCAAACGAAGCTGGCTGGAAGGACCAGGCAGTGACAGCAGCCCTGGAGGAACTGAGGAAGGAGAAGGCTAAGATCCATTACCGGAAGAAAAAGCAGCTCATGAGGCTACGGAAACAGGCCAAAAAGAACGTGGAGAAGAAAATTGACAAATACACAGAGGTCCTCAAGACCCACGGACTTCTGGTCTGAGCCCAGTAAAGACTTTATTCCTTGTGTTTGGCCTGGCCTGTCCTTCCTCCATCACCACCCTGGGATGTGGGGGACCCAGGGGCAGCAGTCCGGGAGCTACAGGCAACCTGAGACTTAGAAAGGAAATGACCATGGATACTGCAAGTCTGTAAGGTTACGTGACTCTAGGACTTGCCTCAACAAAATTCATGACCTTGTTCATGAGTTTTAGAAAATCGATAGGACCAGCAGTTAGGTTTAAATAAATAATGGTGGGGGAGCCCTGCCTTGTGGGTGGGGCATCTGGTAGAGTGTGAGAAGGTGCTTGAGGGGACAGGATAAGCTTGGTGTTGCACAAAGTATTTATAGATGCACAGACTGGGGAGGCAAGATGTGCAACAGGAGCTTACAGGCATTACCTTGTTCCTTCCCTGTATTCTGTTACCCAGGAACAAATAAATTGCTTTCAAAGTAAAAACAAACAAAACAAAACAAAAAAACAAACAAAAAAAACCCCAAAACAACAACAAAAGTAAAACAACAAAAGAAAACCAACTGAATTCTATATTCAGTAAAAATCTCCTTCAAGAATGAAAGCAGACCTCTTATAAGAGCGCCTATCCCATTTCTGAGGGTTCCAGTCTCATGGTCTAATCACCTCCTCATATTATCACCTTGGGGATTAGAAGTTCAATATAGGAATTTTGAAGCCATAAGCATTCAGACCATCGTACATAGCACCTTGCAATTTCAAGGAGGACTGGAGAGCATCAGAAATGGTGAGTGTTTGGTAAACAGAAAAGATTTTTCCCTTTAATTTCTTTAAAATGCATATGACTTTAAGCAAAAATCAAGACACTATTTATAATGTATTAGACATATGAGGATATGGGTAAAATGTATAATGTATATAGATACATGACAGCCATATTATAAATAGTGGATGAATAAAGGCATCCATACAGGTGCAAGATTTTTGTATTTTATGTGAAGTAATATGAAAGTAGTGCTAAGTACCCAATGCAAGTTAAAGGTGTATATTTTTAATGCCTAGAATAACCACTAAAAATGAATGCAAACAGGCACAACTAAGAAGCCAACAGATAAAATTCTAAACTGTACAATTAACTGGGGGCCATAGCTCAGTGGGTAGAGCACCAGCTACATGCACCGAGACTGGTGGGTTCGAACCCAGCCCGGGCCAGCTAAAACAACAATGACAACTGCAACAATAAAAAATAGCCGGGCGTTGTGGCAGGCGCCTATCGTTCCAGCTACTTGGGAGGCTGAGCTAAGGAAATCACTTAAGCCCAAGAGTTGGAGGTTGCTGTGAGCTGTGATACTATGGCACTCCTCCAAGGGCAACAGCTTGAGACTCTGTCTCAAAAAAAAAAAAAAAGAAAATGTACAATTAACTCAAAAGAATGTAGGAAGGAGGAACAGAGGGAAAAAAACAGACGGGACTAACAGAAAACAAACAGAAAATGTAGGCCAAAATCCAATATATGTCTGTATACATTATAAATAGTGTCTTGATTTTTGCTTAAAGTCATATGCATTTTAAAGAAATTAAAGGGGAAAAGTCTTTGATGTTTACCAAACACTCACTATTTCTGATGCGCTCCAGTTCTCCTTGAAAGTGCAAGTTTCTATACTTAAATAATTATATTAAATATTAATAGACTATGCATTTCAATTAAAGGCTCCTTAATGAATAAAAAGCATGACCTAAATGTACATGGCCTATAAGAGATATACCATAAGTAGAAAAGCAATAGGTTGAAAGTAAAAGTAAAGAGAAAGGCTAGGAAAAGATACAAGGATGGACAATTAAGTAGGCGATCTCATCCTAGAAAAAGTGCTACCTACCTCATTGCTGAATATCACTATAGTCACCTTCAGAGTACTCCCCTTGGCCGTGTGTGACCACAGTGATCTTTGGCAATGAGGTATGTAGCAGTTTTTCTAGGATGAGTTTGCAGACTTAATTGTCTGACCTCATATACCACACACGCAATAAACATAAGAAGATGGCATGGCAATGCTGTCAGAGAAAGTTGACTTCAAGACTGAAAGTATTACCAGAGATAGGGAGGCACATTTCACAATGATGAAAGTGTCAACTTGTCAGGAAGACAGACGGTTAAGTACGTGTACCAAACAACAATGCCTCCAAATACAGGCCACACCTGTATTATTGTGCTTTGCTGATACTGCGTTGTTTTTTTTTATTTTTACAAATTTAAGGTTTGTAGCAACCTTGTGCTGTGCAAGACCATTAGCACCATTTTCCAAGGTATGTGCGTATTCTGTGTCTTTCTGCCACTTCTTGGTAATTCTTGCAATATTTCAAACCTTTTCATTAGTTTTAGTGCAACGCCATAACTTTGACTAATACCACAGGAGCCATACAAAATGCCATTAATGGTGCTGGAAGGGTTCCCAAGATGCAGAGAAAAGTCGTGACATTGTAAGAAAAAGTTGAGTTGCTGGACTGAAGCCTCAGGCTGCCATTTCAGACAGACTATCTATCTTATATACAGATGGCATAAACTTGATGGTATCGATAAATGCAGTACAGTACTGCGACTGTATTTTCTTTTCTCTAGTTTACCTTATTCCAAGAATACAGTATATAATATATATAACAGACAAAACTTGTGTTAATCAACTGTTTATGTTATCAGCAAGGCTTCTGGTCATCAAAAGCTATTTGTCGTTAAGCTTTCGAAAGTTATACGTGAAGGCTGAGTGTGGAGGCTGATGCCTGTAATCCTAGCACTCCGGGAGGCTGAACTCAGGAGTTCAAGATCAACCTGAGCAAGAGTGAGACCTCATCACTGCTTAAAAAAAAAAAAAAAAGAAAAAAAATTAGCCAAGCATTGTGGCTGGTGCCTGTAATCCCAGTTACTTGGGATGCTGAGGTAGGAGGATCACTTGAGCCCAAGAGTTTGAGGTTGCTGTGAGCTATGATGCGACAGCACTCTATCCAGGCAACACAGTGAGACTCCGTCTCAAAATAAATAAATAAGTAAACAAACAAATAAATAAAAGTTATGCATGGATTTTCGACTGTATGGGATTTGGTGCCCCTAACCTCCATGTTATTCAAGATTCAACAGTAATAATGATTGCTCATATATTATTTACAAGGCATAGTTTTAAATGTTCCATATACTTTATCTTATCTCATCCTCCCTAAAACCTTTACATGAGGTACAATTATTGTGCAATTATTTTGTAAATCAATGAGTGAGCCCTAAAGAGATCAAGTGACATATCTCTCAGTCACAGAGCTAAATGTGTGTGAAAGTGGGACCATATCTAGATATGCACACAGTAAAGCCACTTTTCTTATAAGAATGGGGGACACACAGGTTTTACCGCTCCTTCTCTGTAGACAAATAGTTCATGGTCATGTAAATACATGCCTGAATATTCCCTTGTCTCCTTCCTAGTAGAGAAAATGTACAGGTTCAGGAGGCCCCAGAGGGAGGGAATCCGTAGGATGGGGAAGATAGCTGGGCCTTTGTTCAAGAGCTAAGTGTGCAGGTCTCCCTGTGTGACCTTGGGAAAGTCATTCTACTTTTCTTCACCTCTACCTGCCAGTCAGCAAGTCAGGAGGCTCTGAGAAATTTTCCCCAAATTACCTAGCCTACTTCTTCTTTTTTTAAATGTTTATCATTATTTTCTAATTTTTTCTATAAGTTCAATATACAAATATCCATTGTATACTATTAACAATTAGAGAATTAAAGTTAACATGACAACACAAAATATGAAATACATCAAAATAATTCTTCAGAAATATATAGTATTTCTACATGGAAAACTAGTTATTATTGACAACATAAAAAGACTCATGTCTGTATATATTGCAAAATTGTTTGTTTAGGTGCTCCTGTTTTAATTTGAGTTATTGTCTTTCTAGGGTTATCAGTATACCACATAGCAAATTCAATTTGCTGGTTGGGGGTGGGTTTCCGAAGGATTGTAGCAAACAGCTGGCCCACTGGGGGTCACACATATCTGATATTGGGTGTTATTTATATATGTAAGTGCATTTAGGCTTTCCTATACTTCATAATAAGAGTAGCACCTGTGGCTCAAGCGGCTAAGGCGCCAGCCACGTACACCTGAGCTGGTGGGTTCAAATCCAGCCCGGGCCCGCCAATCAACAATGACGGCTGCAACCAAAAAATGGCCAGGTGTTGTGGCCACTGCCTATAGTCCCAGCTACTTGGGAGGCAGAGGCAGGAGAATCGCTTGGAGGTTGCTGTGAGCTGTGATGCCACAGCACTCTATCGAGGGTGACAGCTTGAGGCACTGTCAAAATAAATAAGTAAATAAAAGAGTAAACCAATAACACGATTTTGACAGTTTGTCTAGTTTGGATCGCCTTTTGGATACATTTTTCATAACCTTCTTCATGTCTTACACCTAAGATTAAAGAAGGAAGGTGAAAAAGTCCAAAGCAGGTTTGGCTCCTGTGGCTCAAGCGGCTAAGGCGCTAGCCACATACACTGAGCTGGCAGGTTCGAATCCAGCCTGGGCCTGCCAAACAACAATGACTGCTGCAACCAAAAAATGGCCGGGCATGGTAGCAGGTGCCTGTAATCTCAGCTACTTGGGAGGCTGAGGCAAGAGAATCACTTAAGCCCAGGAGTTGGAGGTTGCTGTGAGCTGTGATGCCACAGCACTCTACGCAGAGTGACAGCTTGAGGCTCTGTCTCAAAAAAATTTAAAAAAAAGTCCAAAGCAAAGAATCGGTCATCAACCCCATGCTGTTGTTGCTCAGCCTCAAGCTTCTGCCGGGTGTAGACCAGTCAGCTCTTGGTATGTGACTGGGGCAACAGGGTAAGACGGTGGGGATGCTCCGGGTGTCATGGGATCGTTTGCTCCCCATCGCGGGCTGGTTTCACATGTGGGTGTGTATCCAGGCAGGGATGCCTTCACCTTCGCTGCTGTTGATGTGGACAGGATCACCGAGCAGGTGCCTTTCCACCAGGGTTTCAGAGGCTCAGGCTCCGATCTTTAATCCACACCTGGTTACCTGGAGACTAGGGATGGACTGGGGGAGATAAACTAACGGGATACCTATCATTCACTCATTCTGAAATCTTTTTTTTTTTGTTATTTTTTCCCAGTGACATTAGTCGGTTAGTAAGTAAGTAAATTTTGTTTCTTCCAGTTCTCTCAGAGTCCTTGGTAAGTTTTTTAAAATGGGAGGGGTCCTGTGATACAGCATTTTATAGAGTGAGCAGTGTATTCATTTTTTTTTTTTAATTTTTTTGAACCAGGTTACATTGATTACACTCATTAGGTAAAGTCCCTCTTATAATTGTGTCCCATCCCCAAAAGGTATGCCACACATTGTGACACCCCCGCCACCCCTCCCCAGCCCCTAGCCTACTTCTAAGGTTTATTTCTGGTGGCCAGGAACTAAGAGAAAGATGTCTTTTGGCCAAATTTTGCTTGTGGACTATGAATTTAACAATATCGGTGGTATGACTGATAGTTGTAATTCCCAGATATTTTCCAATAACTAAACTTAAATAATAAAACCAGGATCTCTGATAATTCACGTGGTTTTCCTCAGATCTCCGACTCCACCTAACCCTTTACGCCTCTAAAACCATTATGTCCCAGCCGTGCTACCCGTGTGTCATGTCTTAGATGCCCTTGACCCTGGCGGGATCACTTCTTTTGCTTGTAGGGCTCTGATTCCTATAAAGGGGGAAAACCCCTGTAAGAGTCATCCGTTCTTGGTGACCTGTGCTCTGGTGGTGGGTGGCTAATTTCTCCCACCTACAGAAATGATCTCCCCGACTAACTTGCTGTCTGGGGTGGGAGGAAAGGGTTGTTTCCATTTTGTCTCCCTTGCAGAGCTGTTTCCGTGCTCTGTTGCAGTCTTCACGCCAGGCCCCAGACTAACAGCACAGGAGGCCTGTCCTTGGAGGACTCCATCAATCCACAGGTTTTCATTAGGTGAATCAAAGAACTAGAGAAAGAACTAAAGTTCTCCCCAATGCCTTCCTGGCACCAGAATCTACTTAGTTTCTGGAATCTCTCTACCCTACCCTACCCTACCCCTCTTTTTTTTTTTTTTAATAATTGTGCTGGAAAAAATAATACTGCTTGAAGGAAAAGAAAAAAAGTGGAATAGAAAGGGGACTGCTGCATTCAGTGTGCTGCAGGAATCTTTTTTGAGAATGACAGCTTGGGCCACAGCCAGTGGAAGAATTCACCTTCCTGATCTAACCAGAATGGCTTTTAGTATGAGGTTAAGAGCATAAAATATGCTTTCCTTCTGACTTCCTATGTAACTTCAGGAAATGAATTTCACCTTTCAGTGGTCCTACTGTGAATATCCAAGATGTCGCCTCCCATAATTTTGTGATAATGAAGATTTTTGAAATATCAGGAGAGTCTTGGAAAAATAAAGTGACCTTACAAAAGTGGTATTTCTGGCCACAGCTAAAACTATAATGGTATGTAAAATGGAGGAGTCTTTTGGTTTGTCATAAATGTAAGTCCTCCATTTACTCTGAGACTGAGCTGTCCGGCTGATTCCCAGGATATCTTGATGCCGGCATCTTACCACCTGTGGGCAAGTGATGACAAGGACCAGACTTTCACGTGCAGGAAGGCCTGATGGCCCTGCCTTTGCTCATGACTTCTATCTAACATCTTCCTCTTTACACAACTCCTGCTGCTTGTAAGAACTGATCCACATTTGCTAACCCAAACCTCGTGGAAATTAGAGTCACCCAGCAAGAAGAGAAGACCCTCACCTTGGCAAAACTTCCACAGTCTCCACTTTCTTCTTTAAAAGGGGGAATGAAGATTGAAGTTTTCCCAAAACGGCCGATGTGACTACCAAATGGATAATCAATGTTGTCAAATTCTCACTGCGAGAGTTTCCCAGAAGGGTCAGATAACCAGATGTCATTTAAGGGCCTTAGTTTTCCATCTGTAAACGGAGGCAGTAACTCTAAAGAGTTAACTGGCTCTGGAGGTGCACATTTCTTTCCTGTTTTGACCATCTGAAAATCTGCCTTTTGATTATTATTCCATTCACGTATTCTTGCCAAAAGATGGTATTATTAAAATTAGTCATTTCCTAAAATGAGTCATGTCCTACTTTTTATTTGTTTTTTTTTTTTAATTTTTTATTTTTTTTTTGAGACAGAAGGTACCCTCTTGAGGGTACTTTGTCACCCTCATAGAGTGCTGTGGCGTCACAGCTCACAGCAAACTCCAACTCTTGGGCATAAGCGATTCTCTTCCCTCAGCATCCCAAGTAGCTGGGACTACAGGCGCCCACCACAATGCCTGGCTATTTTTGTTGTTGTTGTTGTTGTTGCAGTTGTCATTGTGTTTAGTAGGCCTGAGCTGGTTTTGGACCCGCCAGTCCCGGTGTATGTGGCTGGCACCCTAACCACTGAGCTATGGCAACTGAGCTATGTACCCCTTTTTATTTTCTAAACAAAATAATCTCCACTCCTCTCATCCCCCTTCCCACACTTTCAAACCCTAAGATTAGTAAAAACATGTTCCTTTATCTTCTTCTAGCTCATCAAAGGACCAGATGATGTATTTCAGGTTTCATCGTTGACTTTTCTTAGGTATAGACTAGATCACTACAAAAGTTTTGAGACAGACTGTGTTATGGTCCATTATTTCACTTCCCAGAAACCCTGGCTACAGTGTCCATTCTGATACAACCGAGCAGATTTTCAACTTGTTCATCTTACGAGTGTTGCTGAGACGGCTTCATTTGTTTCCATCCATGCAGATTTTACGTTTTTGGATTTTTGTGTATTTAAAAACTATTCCAAACAAATACTATCTCCTCTATACTAAAGACCTGCACAAACTTCTCAGCAACGTTCTATTGTAATATTTCTAGTTACTCACAGAGAATTTTCACTTGGGAAGAACCTCTCATCATACGTCAGTCAACAGATATTTTTGAGCAACTATTCTAGACCTACTGTATAGGTAATCCAGAAGAAGCATTAAACATCACCTTTGTTCTTTCTCAGCTTAGCTCACAGCAACCTCAAACCCCTTGGTTTAAGCAATCCTCCTGTCTCAGCTTCCCAAGTAGTTGGGACTACAGGTGGCTGCCATAGTGTCTGGCTAAATTTTCCTACTTTTAATAGAGGCAGGTTCTCATTCTTGCTCAGGCTGGTCTTGAACCCTGAGCTTAAGCGATCCTCCCACCTAGGCCTCCTAGAGTGCTAGGATTACAGGTGTAAGCCATGGCACCCAGCCACCTGTATTTTTGAGGACCTTAAGTTACAACTCTAGAGAAAAAACTAAGATACATTCATCCAGCAAATACTTGTCGAAGGTCTATTTGTGTAATATACTATAAATTCCAATGAGAAATTTGCCAGGAATTGTTGCATTGGTATAATTATTATCAATCCTGGCTCGGTGCGTGTAGCTCAGCTGTTAGGGCGCCAGCCACAGACACTGGAGCTGGTGGGTTCCAGTCCAGCCTGGGCCTGCCGAACAACAATGACAACTACAATCAAAAAATAGCCGGGTGTTGTGGCGAGCACCTGTAGTCCCAGCTACTTGGGAGGCTGAGACAAGAGAATCGCTTAAGCCCAAGAGTTTGAGGTTGCTGTGAGCTGTGACACCATGGCACTCTACCCAGGGCGACAAAGTGAGACTCTGTCTTAAAAAAAAAAAAATTATTATTAATCCTTTTGACCTTCAAAAGTATCCTAGTTTGGATGATAAATTATAAAATTTATAATTAAAAATTATATATGTAATATAATTAAATTATATATGTAACATATAAAAATATATAATTATTAATTTTATAATTTATCAAAAATTGGCAGGGCCTTAGCGTCCTCATCCATGAGAGTCAAGTCCACAGAGAAGGTCACCATAGCAACTAAGAACCACATTGACAGGTGCGCTGTTAGCAGGAAGAGGTAGTGTTCCCTGGGTACTTTTTAGTTTGGATGAGGAAATTCCTTTCATTACCTGAGATATCTGGCTTCATTTGTGTTGTTGGTTAATCTAATACCAAGGGCTATTTTTTCTGGGTTAAAATTCTGATCAGCATCTCTGTCTCTGGGACAGGGTTAGCTAATTGCTGAGACATGTCCCATCTCTCATCCATGGGACCGGACCATGGAAAACATTAGAGAATGGGCGCGGAGTAAACTGTGGAGGATTGTGTTTAGTCCACATGAAGAGAGAGAGCCTGAATATTACGCAACCTTAGAGAAAGATGGAGACTTTACTTCTTTCATGTTTACATGGATGGAGCTGGAACATATTCTTCTTAGCAAAGTATCTCAAGAATGGAAGAAAAAGTATCCAATGTACTCAGCCCTACTATGAAAACAATTTGTAGCTTTCATATGAAAGCTATGACCTAATTATAGCCCAAGAATATGGGGAAAAGGGAGAGGAAGGGGAGGGAAGGGGGCGGATGGGTGGAGGGAGGGTAATTGGTGGGGTCACACCTACGGTGCATCTTACAAGGGTACTTGTGAAATTTACTAGATATAGAACATAAATGTCTTAATACAATAACTAAGAAAATGCCATGAAAGCTATGTTAACCTGTTTGATGAAAACATTTCAAATTGTATATAAAACCAGCAAAGTGTATCCCATGATTGCATTAATGTGCAGAGCTATCATTTAATTTTAAAAAAAAAAGCAAACTGTGTAGAAGCAGGAATTATGAGAGTTCAACTTGAAGGCTGCTTCAACTTAAAAAAAAATTGCCCAGATTGCACAAAGCCTATTAAGGGTCAAATCATGAAATAAGACATACAAAAATCAAATGAACGTGAAAAAAACAATAATTTAAAAATCAAATGTTTAAAAATCTGACCAATTTTCAAGTGTAGCTGAGGATGAGGAGTGATAGCATCCTTCATTTATTGGTGGGATTTCAGCTACAGCAGAATTCAGCATTACCTACTAAATAGATAAAGTTGTGAATATTCTAAGATCCATCAATATTTGCACTTACAGCTTCTTGCTTTACCCTAGAGAACTGCTTACGTGTGTACACCAGTATTCAAGAATGTTCTTACCTTCATTATCTATAATAGCAAAAAAGAGAAAATAGTAATAATTAAACCATTAAGTGAATTGGCCTTTGTTGTCTGAGCATTGAATTGTGCTTATCTTTAAAGTTTTCTTTTTTATATGTCTGCATTTTCCCAAATTTGATGTTATAAGTAATGTCATAAACAAATAACAATGTAATAGCTAATACACCAAGAACTTAGATATAAGGCACGTGAAAGAAAAAGAGAACTGGAAATAAGTGTTTGATATGAGTACTTTCAGACATCATGTGCAGAAAATTCCTTGACTTTAGCTTTCTGATCACACATAGAAACATACAGAAAAAAGGACCAAGTTTAAATCCAACTTAGCATTGCTTAGATGGCCACAGTAACCACATTTAAATGTCAGCTCAAGGTATTAAAAGGACAAAATTGAAGTGTACTTTTGTAATGACCTTGGACCTGACGATGGTCTTGGTGCTACATAATGAACCTTTCCCAGAAGATGTAACGTTCCCATACTCCATAGTTCATGGGAGCTACTTTGATCTAGACTTCCCAGAATCTAGAATATATACAGGCATTATTCCAACAATAATTTACAAACCCTTCAATGGCTTGTAAAGTGTGGTACCTGAAGACCTCACACCTGGGTCGCTGCCATTATGCAGTGGCTGGCTGGGAAACAGAGTTGAGTGGAGGTTTCCTTCTCCCACCATCGCAGCCGCCTTACGCTTTCTCCCGCACCCTGTGCTGGGTCCCTCTTTGCTCTTACTGCAGGCTCAAGGCTGGGGCGGGAAACCTGAGGCTTTCCAAATCTTTCAGTACAGCCTTTGACTGAATATAAACTTTATATAAAAATCCCTTCATTAATACATTTTTGTTCCTCTTTAATATTTTTATTTTAATTTTAAAATGAAGGCATTTAAAATGCCAAGGAATAAAATAAGTTTCAGTGAAATAATAGTCCAAGACTGACTGACACGTTAGAATATGAGTGATCTATGAGGCTAAATGGGCGGCTGGGACACTCCCGGTTTGTTTCTTTTTTTTTATTATTTTTATTGAGTCATAGCTGTGTACAATAATTCAGTCATGGGGTACAGTGTGCGGGCTTCACATACAATCAGAGATATTTTTATCAACCCGATTGATATAACATTCATGATATTTTCTCATTTACTATGTGAAAACAATTTTGATCCGTATTTAGAAGTTTTCTCCTGACCCTTCAAATATGCACCACAAGTGTGATCTCACCCTTTATCCTCTCCCCCCCACCCTCTCGCTCCCCTTCCCTCCC
>CAUYRH010028616.1:0-13597 GCA_963574655.1 Perodicticus potto
CTCTTTTGTCTTGTGATTTTTTTTTGAGGTGAAATTTAAGTTTTTGTGTGAGTAGTACTATTCTACCTATCTTGAGTGTCTTGCTTGTACTGTATCACATTATACCTTTGTTTAATTCTTAATAAACTGTTCACTTGTTAAGAAAAAAAAAAAGAAAAGAGAATAACTTGAATAACGCATACTTGGAAATGTTTTACATCATCATTTCAGATATTTTGCAAGTATAGAATGACCTCTAAGATTAAGGGAGTGTAAGGGTAATGGCACAATTTAACTCTTTAAAATAATTTTAACAAATATATTGCCCACCGTCTTTTTTTATACTCAAAGTTGTTCTTTTAATCTTGTATTCTAAAGAACATTATTTGACGTTATATAGCAACATTGAATTTCATAGAAATAAAATATTGGATTGAATAGAAATAACTTTTAAAAATATTTCAACATAAAAAAAATATTTCAACATAGCATTCGGGGTGATAATTTTAAAATATAAATTAGGGCATGTCATCCTCTGCTCAAAATGATTAAACGGCCTCCCATCTTGCTCAGTGTGAAAGCTGAAGTCCTGTGATGTGTGACAGCTTTCCACCTCCTATGAATACTTTCTTTTTCCTTGGAGCTCTCATCCTTACATAATCATTTTTTAACTCCCTCACTTCAAGCCTATCAGCCTCCTTTTAGTTCTCACTCAAAGACACATTCTACTGCCCAGGGCTATCTCCTGTGCATGTGATTCCTTCTACTGGAAACCTCCTTCTCTTAGAAAACTAGGTGGCTGGTTTACATGCCATTGCTCATGGAACGTCTTTCTGCGTGAGGTTCTAGGTCATGGAGATTCAAAGAATGAACCCTGTACAAAGTAAGAGCAGTGCTAAGATAAGACTTGTCAGATAAAAAGGAATACAGAAAGAATAAAGGCACCGGTCCCTGACAGAAGGGGGGAAATCAAAGTGGAAAGTCTCTCTGTGGATTTTTTGCCTAAGGTTTTTATGCAGTTTTGTAAATAGGGAGAACTTAAGAATTACATTTGGCTAGGAATTGGAATACTTAACGTTGATCAGTGAATGAATGAGTGTATTAACAAATGAATGTAGTCCTTCCAGCTTCTGTCAAAGCTGGCAGAGAGCCCACTCCAGGAAAGGCCCAACTTCCATTAAATATTGGAAAAACTGCTTTTCTCCTGTCTTGCCTGTATTCAGAGAGTGCAGTTTGGAGAAAGAAAAAGCTGTTTGCTTAGACCTGGAAAATGGGGGCCCTTGTCCAATCCTGAGTAGGAGAAACCTTGTTCCATCATCATTAGATTTTTGCTCAACTATTGCCTTCTTGGTGAGGCCATGTAATAACCTTGACCATGGCCGTACTATAAGACTTCTCATTTCATTCTCTGCTTTACTTCATACCACATATTTTCATTTTATTACTATACATTTCATTTGTTTACTGCATTGTTGCCCATAGCCATGAACATGTCAAAAATAAAATCACATCAAGTTAGGAAAGATGTAAAATTTTATTGTACAAAGAGCAGCTTGAGAACTGGGAAACCTCAAAATGAACACAATAAGAAAGCCCACTCATAACAGTCAAAGCACAATTTATACAACATAAAGGAGGAGACATATGATCATTTTTGTGATTGGCTGTTATATATTAACATTCTTTTTAAGGCAAGCAGAGCTGTTTAAGCTGATTTGTCTATAGTTGATTGGTTCAATTTCACTGATTCATGCTGAAAAGAATATAACAGTCTGTGTTTCATTATGATCACTGATAGCATTTCAGAAGAATTAGGATGATATATTTTGGCTATGTGGCTATCTGTGGCTGGTCTTGGGGTATATTTAAACTGTAGTCTCCATTTTTAGCTTTTTTTTTTTTTAACAAATATAATCTTCTGAATTAGAAAATTCTGTCTGATTTATTCACTGCTGTGCCTTACTAATGAGAAGAGAGCTGGACACGATATAATCAATACATATCACTTGAATGAGTGTAAGACAGACTTTATTTAAGTCTTGCTGAAATTTACAATATAATTTTAAACAATGCTTTAATAACTTTATTAAAATAAAACATAGTTTTAAGTTTTTTCAGTGCTGGGCAATAAAGAACAATCACCCCAGGAACATAGTTGCTTATTTTTGCCCATTTGCTTAGTTGCATAAAGAATTTTAGAAAACCAGTTGTCATTTGAGTTTGTAATTGGTGGCAAATAAACCCCTCAATTCAAAAGAATTCAGAATCACAGGGCACAGTGCTGTCCCTTGTCCCATGCCATTCACCTTATTATGAGAAATAATATCTCAAATTTACCCCTTCATCTTAAGTTAGCTGCTGCAAGAGGTTCATGGGCAATCCTGCTTGAATTCCTCAGGCTTATAAGCTCTATTGATTTATGAGTTCTTTACATACAAGATTTTTGCTGTTCTCTTACCATATGATAATTTAGTTAAGTTATAACAGGGAATAGAAAAGGGTTAAGTGTTATTATTTAGTGTGCTTAATTGAATGAGAATGCTTGTCCCTTTAATGTGTGCATTTTTCTGTAAAAAAAAAAAAAGAAGAAGCCTATCTTTCACTCTTAACATAAGAAAAATTGTATCTAATTTGACCTTTTCTTTGTAATGATTTTTAAAATAGAAAATGGAGTCAATTCTGTCTATTTCTATGAAACAGTAAAGAAAGCCTATCCATAATGCCTCTAATAAGAAAAGAATGATGTAATTGAATACTATTACAGTAATAATTTTGACTATTCAATATAGAGAAGTCTCCACTATATGAGAATCAAAGCCCAGATGACAGAGAGATTCAAATCACTCACACTCTTTTTTGAGAGTGAACCTTTACCAAGAAAGGAAATTAAAATAAAATTGTAATATCTTTTCGTAACATAAATAATGCTATCTTAATAATATTAAATTGAAGAGATGACCCAAAACAGCCATTTATAAGTGTTTATTATGTTTCACATAATTAACTTGTTTCACAGTGGCTTACAGAAAGTAGTCATTATTAAAAAGTAAAGGGAACTTGGTTCAGCGCCTGTGGCTCAACGGGCTAAGGCGCCAGCCACATACACCTGAGCTGGCGGGTTAGAATCCAGCCCAGGCCGCCAAACAACAATGACGGCTGCAACCAAAAAATGGCCAGGCGTTGGGGCGGGCGCCTGTAGTCCCAGCTACTTGGGAGGTGGAGGCAAGAGACTTGCTTGAGCCCAGGAATTGGAGGTTGCTGTGAGCTGTAATGTTACAGCACTCTATCCAAGGTGACAGCTTGAGGCTCTGTCTCAAAATAAATAAATAAATATATAAATAAATAAATAAAGTAAAGGGAACTTAATTTTGAACATAAATTGCACATGCATGCTAGCTGCATATGATGCCTATGGGAGAAAATTTTATATTCTTGGTTATGGTACAGAAAATTTGAAATTGGACAGAACAACATCCAAAATTTGCAAGGTATTATCTAAATGTTGTCCTCATAAGTTAGCCTTCAACAGTGCAGGCCACTACTTTAGGACCAACTGTTTCTCATAATAGAGTATATATTGAGATGTAATATTCCTGGATATTGGTTCATTTCTTCCTGTTTATTTCTTCACTTTTTCTCCTGGTTAATTTCTTCATTTCCTACTGTAAAGTAAGGTATTTAAAAGTAATTTTAGTATATCTTAATTTTGTATAAGATTTTTAGTAATTATGTGGACATAGGCAGTAGAAAAGGCTTATGTATAGTGAAATTATCTGAAAATCTACATATTTAAATGAGATAAACATTATTTTCTGGGGGGCACCTGTGGCTCAGTGAGTAGGGTGCTGGCCCTATATACTGAGTGTGGTGGGTTCAAACCCAGTCCCAGCCAAATTGCAACAAAAAAATAGCTGGGCGTTGTGGCGGGTGCTTTTGGTCCTAGCTACTTGGGAGGTTGCGGCAAAAGATTCGCCTAAGCACAAGAGATGGAGGTTGGCGTCACAGCACTCTACCCAGGGTGACAAAGTGAGACTCTGTCTCAAAACAAACAAAAAACAACAACAAAAAAAACATTGTTTTCCACATTCCAGAGTTAATAAAATTAACTGTCCCTAGAGAAATGGCATGATTTCCAGTGGTTTTCACAAGAGACTCTGGGAATAGAGATCAGGTTTCCAGTATCCAGAAACAAGATGAAAGGTGGTGAAGACGGTGGATCAGAAGGAGCAAAGTGAGCATAAGCAGACGGTAACCAGAACACTTCTGTGGCATATATATTTTTTTGAATTTTCACTTGCTACCTCTTTCCCCCCCCATTTTCTTATTTTATTCCTTTCCTGGCTCCTTCTGTATTAATAAAAAATAGTTCGTTACACTTTTGCATTATAGTAATTTACTCCAATTTAATTTGTAGTTCACTTTAAGTATTTCACAATTATTTTTATTTTTAGTGAAGAATTATATTTTCCTTTCTTTTTTTTCTTTTCTTTTCTTTTTTTTTTTTTTTTTTTGAGACAGAGCCTCAAGCTGTTGCCCTGGACAGAGTGCCATGGCATCACAGCTCACAGCAACCTCCAATTCCTGGGCTCAAGCTAGTCTCCTGCCTCCATCTCCCAAGCAGCTGGGACCACAGGCGCCCGCCACAACGCCCAGCCATTTTTTTTTTTTTTGGTTGCAGCCATGATTGTTGTTTGGTGGGCCTGGGCTGGATTTGAACCCGCCAGCTCAGGTGTACATGGCTGGCGCCTTAGCCCGCTGAGCCACAGGCGCTGAGCCTATACTTTCCTTTCAGTAAACCAATCAAAGAAGAAGAGTGGGATAAAGCAGCATTATTCCAATCCACCTTCAGCATTCTCAAATTATACGTATTTAATATGGAAAATATGGCAGTAGAATTTATTGGAGAGAACATATTTTTTAAAATAATAAGTAGCTTGATTGGGTAAACATAAAAAGTCATGGAAGAAAAGTTATGATAGATAATGAAATAAATAGCTGAAATACTTTGGGAACAAATGAGCTTTAAAATCACTGGTGAAACTAAGAATAAAGAACAATATAGAAAAAAATAAATGGCAGAGTATCGTGACTAAAAGATGTTTTACAATAGATGTCAAACTTTTACATTTAGTTTTTATTTAGACTTCTTTTCAATCTTTCTATCACGTTAACCAACATTTTGAATAACATTAAATTACTCATCTTACAAGGGTAGACAATTTCATAATTTAAAAATAGTTTCAAACATTTATTAATTTTGTACTTTCATATTTGTAATTGCAAAATGGTAATTGTATATATTTATGGAATACTATGGTTTTTCCATGTATGTATACATATGAGGTCTGACAATTCGGTTGGCAAACTCATCCTAGAAAAAGAACTACATACCTCATTGGTGAATATCGCGATGGTCACCTTCAGAGAGGCTCCTTGGGTAGCTAAGCATAGACCCCAGTGGCTAGTCTACCCTTCAAAGCAATTTGGAAGTCTTTCTGGAATGGTTATTATAGCTGTTGCCATATTGCTCTTGAAGTGCTAAATGTCACTTTCAATATTTCCTTTATTTTCAGGTAAAGAAAAAATTCATTGGGGCCCAGATTAGGTGAGTAGAGGGGGTGTTCTGATACAGTTACTTCTTTATTCACTAAAAATGCCCTCACAGACAGTGCTGTGTGTCCCCGCGCATTGTTGTGATACAAGAGCTATGAGTTGCTGGCAAAGAGCTCCAGCATAATGATCAAATTTAGGTGTTTTCCCTGTCTATCACTCTAAACATTTGTCATTATTTGTGGTGGAAACATTCAAAATCTTCTCTTCTACCTATCTTGCAATACATGATACATTGTTTTTGCGGTTAGTCACCTTATTATGTAAAAGAACATGCAAACTTGCTCTTCCAGTCCAACTATAACTTTGTGCCCATTGACAAACCTTTCCTTGACCTTCCACTTGTCCCTCTTCCCTATACGCTGGTATCTACTACTCTGCTCTCTACTTCTATAAAATAAACTTATTTAAATTCCCTGTATGGGCTGGATCATGTGGTGTTTATCTCTATGGGCTGGGCTTATTTCATATAACCTAACTTCCTCCAACTTTATCCACGTGGCCACATAGGACAAGATTTTATTATGCTTTCTGGTTGAATAATATTTCATAAATACCTAACACAGAATTGTAAATTCCTAACACATAGTCACCCTATGTGTTATACACATATAAATGGATAGGTTTTTATCTATTCATCATCGGATGCACATTTTCCGTGATTCTATATCTTGGCTGTTCTGAATAGTGTTGCAATGAACAAGGATGTGCAGAAGCCTCTTCAACAAGCTAATTTCGTTTTTTGAATACATACCCTGTAAGGGGATTTCTGGATCATATTGTCATTTTACTTTTATTTTTTGAGGTATCTTCACTGTTTTCCATAATGAATATACTAATTGACATTCCCTTCAATAGTTAGTTCCTTGGTCCCTGCATCCTTGCCAGCATTTGTTTTTTTTTAGTAATTGCTCTTCTAAGTGGGATAAAGTGAGGATGTTTTCAATAAGATTTCAAAAATATGCAAAAAAAAAAAAAAGCCAAAAATATATTAACAGGATTATCCCCAGCTAATAAGCTACTTTGCAGCAAAGGAAATAAAGTGAAGAGACAATCAATGTACAGAATAGTAAAAAGCATTTGTAATAAAAATTATAATCTCTGGTGAGGAATTAATACTCAGGGTGTAGGTACGTAAGAAACTCAACTCAATAGCAACAAAATAAATAATTTAATTAAAATGTTAAAAATGGCAAAGTATCTGGATAGACATTTCTCAAATGACCAGCAGATAGGAAAAATGTTCAACATGACAGATCATCAGAGAAATACAAATCAAAATCACAATGATATAATTTGATATTTTACAATCTGGATGTGAAACAGGGAGTGCAAACCTCATATACACTTTAAAGCTAAAATAAACTTGCTCTTGGAGGTTGTCTTAGTAAATCTGGTGCTGCTATAAGAAAATATAGAGCGGCTGACTTAACCAAAACAATTTATTTCTCCAAGTACTAGAGACTAGAGATCTGATGCCAGAGTTGCAGCACAGTTGGGTCCTTTGGGAGGCTTTCTGTCTAGCTTGTAGATGGTTAACCTCCTACGTGACCTCACGTGACTTAGAGATAGCTCAGGTCTCTACTCTTTTATAAACACAATGCTCCCACCATGGAGAACTCTTATCATCGTGACCTCTTCTAAACTTAGTGCTCAAAGACTCTGCCCCTAAAAACCATCATATTAGGTGTTTGGGAGTTAAGATATGAATTTGGGGGGTACACATACATTCTGACTATAACACATGTTTTTTTATTATTATTATTATTTTTTTTGCACTTTTTGGCTGGGGCCAGGTTTGAACCTACCACCTCCGGTATATGGGGCCGGTGCCCTACTCCTTGAGCCACAGGAGCCACCCGACTATGACATATGTTAAATTACTCACAGTATTTACTTGCTGAAGTCTTGCTTACTATATTCAAGAAAGCATAGTTTTACAGTCCTTAGATTCCAGTTTATTATGGCATTTAATTGTCTTTCATGAAGAATTCATATTTTCAAATGTAATAATTATAGAAAACTAAGTCTGGAAAATGAAATTCACTTCTAGTATTTACATCTATATACAGTCAAGAGCAGAATATCTTTTATTGCCAATGATGGTCTTTTAATATTTTTAAAATATTAAATATTAAATATTTTCAGTAGTTTTCTTATTCTTTGTAATATCTTTGCAAATCTTTAAAAATTAGTCTAGATAAAAATTATTAATTGGAGTATTACTGAACATAACCATAACCCGTATATCTTACTAGGAACTTACTATGACCTCACAGATTCTCACTCTAAAAGAATATAGATAGATGAATAAATGAGGAGACAAGCAAAACTGAGGGAATGTCATTTAAATTGTGCCCAGTTGTTCAAACTTTCAACAACGAAGCATCAGGTTCAAAGCAAAATACCATCCAGGATTGGAATGTGAAATGGTGTGGCTGATTCCACTCAGCAGACATTTGAAATACAGCAAGTAAAACTTTATAAAATTCTGCAAAAATTAAGTGCAGAGATAAAGCATTCTGCTGGCTATCTTCAATTTGTAATGAAAATATTTTCATGTTGCAGTGAATAATATACAACAATATTCAGGCTATACATACATTTTATTTTCCTACAGAATTCTCAGGAAATCTAATGGGATAAGGGAAACTATGGGTAAGGTAATGTAAGGAATATAAATTTATCATCACCTTTGTTTTATAGAATTGTGATCCTATTGAAATCACATATAGTAAAATAGATTGCATTTTTGAAGAGGTCTCAGGTACTATTGTGTGTCTAAATGGGGCTTTCAATGGAAATTATTGAGATTATGTTGAAAGTTGGCTATACTGACTTCTATGTGCTATTCTGTTATCACCTGAATATTGTCAAAAATGCATGTCCAATTATGATCATATTTTCATGTAATTGATTTTATACCTAATGTGATTTTCTCTATTTCCCAGTTAATATAGGTTGATTTTGTTTTTAGAAGACATTTTAAAATCAAAGAAGTCACTAAAATTCAGTTATTGGCAAACAGAAATAATAGGGACTGTTCTATTAAGAAAAATTCATACCCTAGCCAGAAACACAAAGACTCCATGGAGAAGATAAGGCATTGCTTAAGTTACCTATTACAGTGGAAGAATTACTGTATTAAAATGAATCTACTATATACACTGAACAATCAACTCCTCTGAAAAGAAAGTTGGTCCTGACAGGAGTACAAGTATCATTATACATAAATTGGTTTCTTTCAAAGAGTAACTTAATGGAGAAAATCAATTTCTGTGATATTCTTGGGAGTTTTAAAATTACTAACTTTAAAATAATGACCCATTCAAAGGGGAAAGAAAATAACATTTAATGTTCACACGGAACTAGGCTAATTTTACATCATAGATCATTACATTTTTCATCCTAGACTAGATGGCTGTGAAGTATTGCCTGTTTTAGAAGGAAACGAACATACTTTATTCTCAGTCCTGAGGCTTCCATTCTTCATCACAACTTTGCTTGAAAATTCAGGCATTAGCAATTGCTCAGCTCTGATGAGGAGAAATGAGAAAAAAGGACAGAAAAGATGTATAGAAATCATTCCTACAAGTCAACAATGTAAGGTTTGGTCCTTAATCTGAAGTTACTTCAATAAATATATCACCTTATTAAATCAGACAACAGTAAACTAGCAAATACATAAAACATGTTCATCATGTTTTAGTGTAAAGAAATTTTACAAATCTATAATAAACACTGAAATAGAGTTTTCAACTGAGACTCTCACATTACACTTACCTAGGCAATTCTAAATTAAGTTGTCATAATAAACTCTACCTTTTCTAACTAATGGAAACAGTTGATTCAGATTAAATAACCCAGTCTCTTTTGCTGCAATTTATTCACTCTTCAAAAACATGTTACTTAAAGCCTTTGAAATGATAGTTGATTACGGTAAGTTGCAATACCAGTCTTGATTTTTAAAATAGCATAAGGTCAATGGAGCCAACTTGTGCCCCAATCAGAAAAACAGTTTCCATATATAGGCTTGATTCATTTAATGTAGACTTGCACCTTGATACTCAAGTAAGTAATTTGTATACATATTTCATAGATGGCATAGGATGATTTATTTTTAGAAAGACACAACTCTACTTCTTTATCAAAGAGTTGGAAATGTGAGGTATTATTTATATTCTATATAGACAATAATAGCATTTATGATCTAAGAAACTTGTGATAATTCAAACACATTTTATTTACTGTGCACTTTGTTTCTAGTATTATTATGTTGTAAAACATAATGAAATAATTCTACAACTCATCCTAATGAGCAATCAGTGAGAGCTTGTTTTCCTGCAACTGTACGGTCCCGATGCTAGCATCACTGCCTCAGCTCCACCTCAGATCAGCAGGCATTGGAGTCTCACGGGAAGGACATGACTTAGATCCCTCACATGTGCAGCTCACAGTAGGGTTCACGCTCCTAGGAGAACCTAATGCTGCTGCTGATTTGACAGCAGGCAGAGCTCAGAGGGTGACGGGAGCAATGGGGAACACCAGTAGATACAGATGAGGCTTCACTAGCTCTCCTGAAGCTTGGCTCCTGCCGTGTCCTCCATTGGTCCTAACAGGCCACAGTCAGACACCAATCATCGGACTGGGGGTCTAGATGGCAGAACTAAGCAATGCAAGGAAAAAAAGAACCTTTGATATACTTTTTTACAATTCCCTCTGCTAAATATTACCTTGTAAACAAACAATGATTATTGAAGCCTGAAATTTTTTATTGCTCTATTTTAGATAGGATTATTTTCTAGAGGTCATGTCAATTCTCACAAAAGTTAAATGTAATTTCTTAATAAAATAGAAGCAGTTAGTTGACCTATACAAGTTTAAATACAGTTGTGACCGACATTCCTTTTTGGCTCACACACACTATCTCCATGGGTGGATTTCCAAATAGAGTTTAAAATTATGTCATTGACTGGTGTTAAGAAAAACAAATTATAATCACGGTATTTTTTCCCTCTTGACAAATGAATTTAGCTGTGAAAGGAAAGGGCAAACATGATATCATTTAGGATAAATTTTAGAAATCATAAATGTTAAAAACTTGCAATGAGTGTAATAGATGGACAACACATGTTAATGAGAAGATTCTTTAGTCTGTAGGCCAATGAGAAAAAGAAAGCAGAAAACAATTATTTCATGATTGCAATTCACAGGAGGCATTTTCTCAGCATTGTAATTGCTATACTTTGGTCTGCATAGTAAGTGTATTTCATTAACTTTAAAATAGTGCACTATTTGAAAGTAGTTCCTAAGGCTCTGATTTTATTGACAATTTCCTTCTAAAACTGTTATGACTTACTTGAAAGATATTGTTTTATTCATACAGAATTATTCAGTTTTAATTGAAAAAACACTGAAATACATTAATATAAGATCTTGAAGAGTGTTACACTATCTTGATGAGTGTGACAATATCAACGTAAACTTTTCATTAGAAAAACTTTTTATGAGAAAGAAATAACAATTCTCGACTTAGACTGCCAATGGAAAATTGGAGATATTTTGACATCTTTATCATTTGTGTCACCTCTTCTGTTTGGAAGATACTGTGCTGGTAATGTGTCATTAAGAAAAAATATAATTTCAATTTTTTCTCATTTGCAGATAAGAAAATATGGGGTATATTCTCTGAAGGAAAAGCTTGGTTTTGTTATGATGTAGATAACATATTAGAATATAATAATATTCTATTATTATTATTACATGTGCCATAATATAAGCAATAACATATTCAAGACTACAACTATTTAATAAGAATGTTACTAAAAATCTAACAAAGTTAATGGATATATCAGTGGCGAAAAGTGTGCAGAATATATATATAAATTTTGAACAAAATATATTAGATATGAGTTCTTTACACTACAAAGAATAATTTGTACAAATGTAATTGTATTTGTTAACTTCCAAACAAAGCAAATCATGGGATTCTAAAAAGTACAAATCATGAAAATTGGCATGAATGAAATAATACACAGAACAATTCTTATTGATATTTGTATAGACTATGTTATTATTTTTTTTTTTCAGAGTCTCGCTATGGCGCCGTCCGTAGAGTGCCATGGCATCACAACCTACAGCAACCTCAAACTCTCGGGCTTAAACGATTCTCTTACCTCAGTCTCCCAAATAGCTGGGACAACAGGTGCCCACAACAACGCCGACTATTTTTTTGTTGTTGCAGTTGTCGTTGTTGTTTTAGCAGGCCCAGGTCGGGTTGGAACCTGCCAGCCTTGGTGTATGTGCCTGGCTCCCTACCCACTGAGCTACGAGAGATGCTTATAGACTATATTATTATAAAAGTTTATAAAAATTACTTCTAAAACATTACCAAGCTTATCCAACTATTAACTAAAATATTTTATTATCTTTCAAATTGTTGAAAATCCCAACATCAAATGTGATCTAACACATTCATGTACCTGTCATCTTTATTTC
This sequence comes from Perodicticus potto, assembly GCA_963574655.1. NCBI lineage: Eukaryota > Metazoa > Chordata > Mammalia > Primates > Lorisidae > Perodicticus > Perodicticus potto. The sequence continues at coordinate 12,088 of CAUYRH010028616.1, forward strand.
TTTAGTAATACGTTAATCTTCTCCATTTACTTTCACTGATATTTTTCAATCATTTGTCTATTTCTTATGTTTTAATTTTTTTAGACTCCTTTAAATATCCTGGGTAAAAGTACATTATCAGTTATGTGGTTTATAAATATTTTTCCCAGTCAAAGGTTTTCCTTTATGTTGTTGTATGAATAAGAAATGTCTTTTAGGGAGCCGCAGTTCTTAATTTTGATAAAGTCAAACTTTTCCTTTTACTCATTGTACTTGGGGGGGTTTAGTACTGAAGAAATTCTTGTCAACTCGATGTGACAAAGATGGTCTTCTGTGCTTTTTCCTAAAAGTTCTTTAAGATTGCACATTGAGATGTGTACTGTATTTGAAGAAATATTTGTATATGTTGCAAGGAATCAATAAAGGTACTCTTTCTTTTCTTTTTTGCATGGGATGTCCAATTATTTTGGTGGTATTCGTTAAAAAGACTACTACAATTTTGGATCTAGGAGCAGTTTTTGAGAAATGAAATTTTAAGAGCAATTTTTCTGTGCAATACCCATAGCTCAGTTGGGTAGGGTGCCGGCCACATACACTGAGGCTGGAGGGTTTGAACTGGCCGCGGCCAGCTAAACAACAATGACAACTGCAACAACAACAAAAATAGCCAGGCATTGTGGCAGGCACCTATTGTCCCAGCCACTTGGGAGGCTGAGGCAAAAGAATCGCTTAAGCCCAGGAGTTTGAGGTTGCTGTGAGCTGTGATGCCGGGACACTCTACCCAGGTTGACAGCTTGAGACTCTCTCAAAAAAAGAAAAAAAGAAGAAGAAGAAGAACAAGTTTTCTGAATTTTCTTTTGTGTGTGTGTATGTATTTCTGGAATTGGCTCAGTAATTTAGTAATAAAATATTTTATTATCTTTCAAATTGTTGAAAATCCCAACACCAAACGTGATCTAACACATTCATGTACTTATTTGTCATCTTTATTTGTTTAGTAACACATTCATTTTTTTCCATTTGCTTTCACTGGTACTTTTCAATCGGTTGTCTATTTCTTATAATTTAGTTTTTTAGACTTCTTTAAATATCTTTGGGAAAAGTACATTATCAGTTACATGGTAATATGATTAGATTTATTTATTTATTTATTTTTAATTTTTTCATTGAGTCATAGCTGTGTACAATAATTCAGTCAAGGAGTACAGTGTGTGGGCTTCACATACAATTGGAGATATTTTTATCAACCTGATTAATATAACATTCATGATATTTTCTCATTTATTATGTGAAAACAATTTTGATCCGTATTTAGAAGTTTTCTCCTGACCCTTCAAATATGCACCACAAGTGTGATCTCACCCTTTATCCTCTCCCCCCCCACCTTCTCACTCCCCTTCCCTCCCTCACCCCTTTCCCCATCTTATTGTGGATTGTAGCCTTCGCTTGAAAGATAAAAATTTGCTTCATATTAGGGGTGTATACATTGGATACTTTTTCTTCCATTCTAGAGATACTTTGCTAAGGAGAA
>CAUYRH010028617.1:0-29307 GCA_963574655.1 Perodicticus potto
CTAACCTGTTAATTTCACCAATGTATTTCTTTATATTTAACATAAATGTAAGTTAAAATTTTCTTACTGAAGAACCTTCTCAGGGAAACACTAGTATTTGAATACTTTAAAAACTCTCTGGTTAAAATGCAGATAGTGTACTGTCTGGAATACTCTTGATATGTGATGTTATTACTATAGTAACTAAAAACAGAAATATTTTGTTGCAAAGTAAATTATAAAAGACCGTATGGGCAACCAAATAAAGACTTGATTTATAAAGCACAAGTGAGGAAAGAGTTCACTGTCTTTGGAATATCTCATTGGATAACTAGTCAACTTTGATAAGGGAGAAAGTTCAGGTCATGGTGAAGTCTTTAAAAGTGAAATTTGCAAACTTTACCATAAAATGAATTTTTTTCACTTCTCTTCTGTAGATCCTCAGTTTTAAAGAGAGAGAAGTTTGAAAAACTATGTTTTTATTGGGGTAGAATACTGTAATTCCTCTGCAAATAAAATATCTTTTAAACAGGACAAGTGAATTAATGTATGATGTTCTTGATGAATCCTTACGAAGAGCCGAGTTAAGTCACAATGTCACATATGGTAGGTAATATATGTAAATGCTACTTTAATGACTAATGCTATTTTTAGTATTGCAGCTAAATATGTAAATTCTGATACAGTTTTATACACTAATTTTAAGGTAATTTGTTGGGTTATTTTTTCAATGTTAAGTGTTTAATAACTAATAGACAACAATAATTTACAATTATGGTGTGTTCTAAATGTTGACCTAAATTTATTATAATTGTCTTTTTATTAAAAACATTTATCAAGTATCTGATTTTGAAAAAATCTTAGTAGATTTGTTCTGTATTTGGTAAAACTTTATAGTATTTGAGGACAGTTGTTAAATCAGTCAACTAGTCATGAAATATTTATTAAATTTCTTTATTTGTCAGGCCCTGTGTATTTAGAATATAGCTATGAATAGAGTAGTCTTATGAAGCTTACAGACTGGATGAATGGAAATGGGCAAGCATTAATTTTATGAAATAGAGTTATAGAGTGCTGCAGAGAGAATAGCCCAGCTAGTCTGAGGTGAGGGGGAGAACAAGGGAGGTTTTCCTGAGAAAGTGATATTTAAGAAGACACCTGAAAGATGAATAGGATATAGATAGGAATATATAGAATATATTTTGTAAGGAGACAATAAAGCATTATTTACAATTTTTTTAAATTAATGGTAGGGGATAAGATAAGTTGGGGAGGAGGGTAGAGAACTGAGAAAGTAACCAAAACATTTCCATTTTTAACAGCTGGAGAGAGGAACTATTAGGATTTCTTTTTTTTTTTAAATCCATCTGAGAAAGCTCAGTGAGGAAATTGAGATTTTTGGAGCTATTGAAAAGATGGAAGTAAAACAGTTTGAATTTTATGTGCTTTGCAGGAAAGTGGTACAGGAGGCATTGAGAAAGAGAACTTGAATGGGAAGTCATTTCTCAATCTGGTAAAATACCAGGAAGTAGTGGGTGAAGAGCACTGCTTGTTCAGGGTTAAACTGTGGATGTTTAAGAACAGTGGTTGTAGAAGTGTAGGATAGACAAGAGGGCAGAAAAGTGAACTAGGTTAACTAAAATAAAATGTGCCTGATTTGAGATGGTTAACATACAGGATAGATTAATGTTTTGCTTGTGTAAATGGTAACTGAGGCAATAAAGGTACTTTATTTATTTATTCAACCAGTATATGTTTAGTGCCTATGAAACAAAAACTTGATTTTGTTTTATTTTTTATTTACCTTTATTTATTTATACAAGCCAGTCAAATTTAGCAGTGGGGGGGTTGAATACCAGCTTTAGTGACATTAATGTTAATAAGCTCTGGTGACCACTACCATTGGACCAGCCCTTGATTTTGTTTTAAACTAGGTACAGATTGAGGAAAGAGTTGATTGGTATAATATATTCCTCCAAGGAAGAATAAGGTAGACACAGGCCCTGTCCTTATGAGTGTACAGCGTAATGAACAGTTGATATCGTTGAGGTCCCTGCTATGCCATGAGAATAAGGGGCAATAGATGACAGTTTGGCTAGGAGCTGTCAGAAGATCCAGAAAAACAGTGGCATTTTTCCAGACAGTTAAAGCAAGTTAGAATGTTTTGTTTGTGATATAATCAGTGTCCAGGATACTGTTGAAAAGACTCTCAAGAAATTCTGTTTAAAAATCAGTTAAGAATCTGTTTTTTTCTTACAGAAAGTTTTTTTTTTTTTAATTGACATTTCAGCTTTAATTTTTTTATTTTTTGAATAGGTAATATATGCACATGGTTCAAAATTCAAAAGGTACAAAGGGTATACAATGAACAGTAAGTCTCCCTTCCACCATTATCACCTTTAAATGCCCAGTCCCCCTTCCTGGGGATAACCACTGTTACCTGTTCCTTTTGATTTGGAAAATACTGCATACCTGAGGAAATATTATTTAATGTTCTTCACTAGGACTCTTCCTTTATCAAGATTGCTTAAACCAACACCAACAGCTGTTTCTTTGCAGGCTGTTGGTCCAGTGTTTCACCTTGCCACAAAAACCTTAACCATTTCTGTTGTTTTATTTGCATTATTTAGCTTCTCATTGTTTTGCTTTCCCCCCATATTTGTATTGGTACAATTTGTAGTTTATATTGATTATACCAGTGGCAGAATATTCTCTAGTAGTCATAATATAAATATTTTATTACTTAAGAATGTGAATTTTTAATTATAAGCTTCATAAGGGCAGGGACTGTGTCTCTCTTATTAACCAGCGTATCCCAGTAGCTGGCACCATGTTAAACAGTGAGCAGTGTGCTTTATTTGAATTAAAGGAAGAGAAAGTTATTAGTTATCTAAGTGGGTTTCAGCCTTAATACTTATTAAATCATATATTTATGAAAATTCCACTATTATAACTTACCTCAGTGTTAAATCAAGCTGTAATTTACCTTAACATTTATTGAGTATCTGCTATGTGCCAGGCATCGTATAAAATGGGCATAGAGGATATTAAGAAGTATAAGATATAAGGAGTTTATAATATAATGGAAAAGATAAGTTATTCATGAAAACATAACACCAGTATAAGGCAAAATCCAAAGGGGTGGTTCAGGGACTAATTGTTATAGGAGTACAGAGGTGGTAGAGGTTGTCATGGGCCTGCGGGCATCAGTAAATAAGGATTTATTAATGTGATATGACCCTGAAAGGTAAGTAGAATTTAGGCAGGCAGAGAGGCAGTTGAAGGAGCTTTTAAGCAGGAAGGAACATGAGAGAAGGTGAAGAAGAGGGGAAATTTAAAACAGTTTCAGAGAACAGTGTCCTGCCAGTCTGAATGCTGGGAAGCAGTGGAAGGGCCGTATTGTGGAGGACTTCTCATGGCTGCCAAATGAATTTGGTCTTTACACTGTATAAATCTGGAGGTCTGGGGGCAGGGTACTGATAAAATGAGAATGGCATGTTTTGTAAACTGATGAATAGGAGGAATTACATAAAATGGAGCATGAGGGACAAAAGCATCAAGAGTAGGTAGAAGTACTTTTTCTCTTTTTTCCATGAACTTAATTCTGGTTATTATAATGTAAGAGACTTAAGACTCAGGAAAGTGGAGAAAAGAAGTCAAACTGCTTAGGGACTTTGGGATATAAGGAATGACAGATACAGTGATGAGTACTCTGCGTTTTCATTTTGCCTCCTACACCTCAGAGAGGGTACTGGAGAGCCAGCAATCTAGAAATGCCAGCAAGTACAGACAGAAAAGCCTGCTCTCTTTTTCCATAAGACCAATAAGAAAAGGGTAAACAAACAAGACAGAGAACTTTTAGATGATAACCCCTGTTCCATCCAAGCACCATTCAGAAGAAACTGCAGACGCACAGCTAGCAAAGGCTCAGTGGAGAACCAGGATATCCTTCCTCACCAGCTATAATGAGGTGCTCCAACTGTTCCCCTAACTCCTGGCTAGGGTGGTGGCAAAGAGGCCTGTGAGGGGAGCCAGAATTTTATCCCCATCACGTGAGAAGGAAGGCCCTCCTGCCCTGTATGTCAGTGGAGGTGGTATGGGAAGTCTGGGTTTCATATTTATCTTCAAGCAAGGAGTAATGAGATACTTTTCACTAATATGGTGGGGTAGTGTTAGAAGAAGCCTGGTGGAGAGTCATAACTTTCACCACTGATGAGTGATAACAAGGCCATGCCCTTCACAGTGTCAATGAGATCACATAGGGAGCAATAATGAGGTACCCTCTCCTAGGCAGGGTAGTATCAGCAGATACTCACACTGCAATAATCAGGAACCCCTCCCTCCCCAGCTGTCAAAGGAGGCAGAGTGGAGAACCTGGACTTCCACTCCCACTGGGTGATACTCATCCCTTCACCTCTATAGTGTCAGTAGATACTTAACTTAAAGTGAAGGTAAAGTTTAGTCTGAACAATAGGTATCAGAACTTCAATTTTTTTTTTTTTTATTGTTGGGGATTCCTTGAGGGTACAATGAATTGCATTTGAGGTTACATTGATTGCATTTGTTAGATAAAGACCCTCTTATAATTGTGTCCCACCCCCAAAAGGTGTGCCAAACACCATGACCCCGTGCCCCCTTCCTCTTTATATGTCTCTTCTCTCCCTTTCCCCTTCCCCCCCACTGTGTACTAGGTCATTAATTGTCTTAGTACATAGGTTTCTTGCTTCTCCATTCTTATGATGCTTTACTAAGAATAATGTGTTCCACTTCCATCTAGGTTAATGCAAAAGATATAAGGTCTCCATCTTTTTTAGTGGTGGAATAGAATTCCATGGTATAAATATACCACTGCTTGTTAATACATTCCTGTGTTGGTGGGCATTTAGACTGTTCCCACATTTCGACGATTGTAAATTGAACTGTGGTGAACAGTCTTGTGCAAGTGTCCTCATGGTAAAAGGATGTTTTTCCTTCTGGGTAGATGCCCAGTAATGGGATTATAGCATCAAATGGGAAGTCTAGCTTTAGTTCTTTGAGGGTTGTCGTACTTCCTTCCAAAAAGGTTGAATTAAGTTGCAGTCCCAACAGCAGTGTAAAAGTGTTCCCTTCTCTCCATGTCCACGCCAGCATCTGCAGTTTTGAGAATTTTTTTTGCAATTTTTGGCCAGGGCAGAGTTTGAATCAGCCACCTCTGGTATATGGGGCCAGCACACTAGTCCTTGAGCCACAGGTGCCGCCCCCAGTTTTGAGATTTTGTGATGTGGGCCATTCTTGCTGGGGTTAGATGATATCTCAGGGTGGTTTTGAATTGCATTTCTCTAATAATTAGGGACGATGAGCATTTTTTCATATGTTTGTTAGCCATTTGTCTGTCTTTAGAGAAGGTTCTGTTCATCTCTCTTGCCCAGTTATCTAAGGGATTGTTGGCTCTTTTTATGTCAATTAATTTGAGTTCTTTGTAGGATTATGTAGATAATCCTAGTTATCAAGCTTTTGTTTGATTCAAAATCAGCAAATATCCTTTCCCATTGTGTAGGTTGTCTATTTGCTTTGGTTGTTGTCTCCTTAGCCGTACAGAAGCTTTTCAGTTTAATTAAGTCCCATTTGTTTATTTTTGTTGTTGCAGTTGCCACAGATGTCTTCCTTATAAAGTCTTTCTCCAGGCCGATAGCTTCAAGTGTTTTCCCCACACTTTCTTTGAGGATTTTTATTGTTTTGTGTCTTAGATTTAGGTCTTTTATCCATTTTGAATCAATTTGTGTGAATGGAGAAAGGTGTGAGTCCGGTTTCAGTCTTTTACATGTGGATATCCAGTTCCCCCAGAACCATTTATTGAATAGGGATTCTTTCCCCCAATGTATGTTTTTGTTTGGTTTATCAAAGATCAGGTGGCTGTAAAATGTTAGTTTTATCTCCTGGTTTTCTATTCGTTTCCAGATGTCTGTGTGTCTATTTTTGTGCCAATACCATGCTGTTTTGATCACTATGGCCTTGTAGTACAGCCTAAAGTCTGGTAGGCTGATGCCTCCAGCTTTGTTTTTATTACTAAGAATTGCCTTGGCTATACAGGTATTTTTCTGGTTCCATACAAAATGACTTTTCTAAGTCTTGAAAGAATGATGTTGGTATTTTAATAGGGATGGCATTGAATCTGTGAATTGCTTTGGTAAGTGTGGACATTTTAACAGTGTTGATTTTTCCCAGCTTTGGTATGTTCTTCCATTTGTTAATATCTTTTGCTATTTGTTTTCTTAGTGTTTCGTAGTTTTCTTTATAGTGGTTCTTCACCTCCTTTCTGAGGTATATTCCTAGGTATTTCATTTTCTTTGAAGCTATTGAGAAGGGAATTGTGTCTTTGATTAGCTTCTCCTCTTGGCTGTTATTGGCATATATAAAGGCAACTGATTTGTGGACATTGATTTTATATCCTGAGATGTTACTTTTTTTTTTGATCACTTCTACGAGTCTTGTGGTTGAGTCTTTGGGGTTCTCTAATTATAAGATCATATCATCAGCAAAGACGGAGAGTTTGACTTCCTCTGCCCCCATGTGGATGCCCTTTATTTCCTTCACTTGCCTGATGGCATTGGCTGGAACTTCCAGCACTATGTTGAATAGTAGTGGTATAGAGGACAACCTTGTCTTGTTCTGGTTCTGAGTGGAATAGCTTTCAGTTTTACTCCATTCAGTATAATATTAGCTGTGGGTTTGTTGTAGATGGCTGCGATCAGTTTGAGAGATGTGCTTCCATTGCCTATATTCTTCAAAGTTATAATGAATTTTATCAGATGCTTTTTCTGCATCTATTGAGAGGATCATATGGTCTTTGTTTTTGCTTCTGTTGATATGGTGAATTACGTTTATGGGTCTGCATATATTAAACCCAGCCTTGCATCCCTGGGCATGAAACCTACTTAATCATGATGTGTGACTTTTTAATGATAAGCTGTAATCTATTGGCTAGGATTTTATTGAGAATTTTTGCATCTAAATTCTTTAGTGAAATTGGTCTGTAATTTTCCTTTTTAATTGAATCTTTTCCTGGTTTTAGTATCAGGGTGATGTTTGCTTCATACACTTTGTTGGGAGAAGATTCTTTCCTCCTCAGTTTTTTGGAATAATTTCTGCACTATGGGTATAAGCTGTTCTTTGAAGGTTTGATAGAATTCTGGTGTGAAGCCATCTGGACCAGGGCATTTTTTTATTGGGAGATTTTTTTTTTATTGTTTCTTTGATCTCAACGCTTGAAATTGATCTGTTCAGAAGATCTTTTTCTTCTTGATGAAGTCTAGAGAAGGTGTGTGATTCCAAGTATTCATCCATTTCCTCCACATTGTCAAATTTCTGGTCATAGAGTTTCTTGTATTATTCAGAGATGATCTCTTGTATCTGTGTGGCATCTGTTGTTATTTTCCCTTTATCATTCCTGATTAAGTTTAATAGAGATTTTACTTTCCTGTTTCTAGTTAGTCTGACCAAAGGTTTATCTATTTTATTTGCTTTTTCAAAAAACCAACTTTTTGTTGTGTTAATTTTTTTTTGCAGTTTTTGGCTGGGGCTGAGTTTGAACCCACCACCTCCAGCATATGGGGCCAGCGCCCTACTCTTTTTGAGCCACAAGTGCCGCCCTTTTGTGTTAATTTTCTGAATGATTTTTTTGTTTGCAATTTCATTAATCTCTGATTTAATTTTATCTATTTCTTTTCTTCTTCTGGGTTTAGGGTTAGATTGATTTTGTTTTTTCAATTCCATAAGCTGGTTTGTGAGTGTGCTTATGTGTCCACTTTCTGTTTTTCAATGGTAGGCATCTAGTGCAATAAATTTTTCTCTCAGGACTGCTTTCGTTTTATCCCAGAGGTTTTGGTAAATTGTGTCGTCATTGTTGTTATGTTGGAGGAAATTAGAAAATTCCTCTTTTATTTCTTATTGAACCCAATTATCATTCAGCATAAGGTTATTTAGTTTCTAAAACTTTGTGTGGGGATGAACATTTTTGTTGGAGTTGAGCTTTACCATTATAGCCTCGTGGTCTGAGAAGAGACATGGTATAATTTCTATTCCTTTAGTTTTGCTGAGGTTTGATTTGTATGCTGGGATGGATCTATTTTGGAGTAATTGCCATGAGCTGATGAGAAAAAAGTATATTCTTTTGCTTTGGGATGGTGTGTTCTGTGTATGTCTATTAATTCCATTTGTTCTAGGATCATGTTTAAGTCTTTTGTATCCTTGTTTAGTTTCTGTTTAGAGGATCTGTCCAGTTCTGTCAGAGGGGTGTTGAAGTCTCCGACTATTAAGGTGTTATGGGATATCATATTTAGGTGCATAAATGTTTAAAATTGTATGTCTTCTTGATGTATTGTTCCTTTGACCAGTATGAAGTGTCCATCTTTGTCTTTCTTAACTAAAATTGCTTTGAATCGCTTGCATCTGAGAATAAGATTGTAACTCCTCCTTTCTTCTGATTTCCATTTGCTTGAAACACCGTTTTCCTTCAGGGCTAGGTGTGTCTCCAGGAGATAGCATATGGATGGCTTGTGTTTTTTTAATCCAGTCGGCCAGCCTGTGCCTCTTCAGTGGGGAATTCAATCCATTGACATTTATTGAGAGTATTGATAAATGTGGTGGAATTCTATTTGTTTTGTTATGAGATAGTTTGTTGTGTAGATTTATCCTTTGTGCCATTGTGGAAGCTAAGTTCTGGCCTTTGGCTTCTAGGTGTTTACTTTGGTGATGGTCCATTGTGGTGTTCAGTATTTCCTGTAGAGCTGGATGAATTTTGTCTTGTGATGAATTTCCTCAGTGCTTGTATATCTGCAAAAGATTTGATTTCTCTGTTAATTTTGAAGCTAAGTTTAGTAGGATACAGGATTCTGGGTTGAAAATTATTTTGTTTAAGTATGTTGAAGGTGGATGACCATGCTCTTCTGGCTTGGAAAGTTTCAGTTGAAAAATCTGCTGTCATCCTAATAGCTGTGCCCTTGCAGGTCAATTGGCACTTATTCCTAGCTGCTTGCAGAATTTTCTCCATCTTGACTTTGGACAGGTTCATTACAATGTGTCTTGGAGAGGCTCTGTTAGAGTTGAGGTGACCTGGGGTTCGGTATCCATCTGAAAGGAGTGTGGCAGGATCTTTAGAAAACTTGGGAAGTTTTCATTAATGATAGTCTCCAGTAGGGTTTCCATTCCTTTGGGACAGTCTTCTTCCTCTTCAGGGATTCCTATTATTCATATGTTTGAATGCTTCATGGCGTTTCATAGTTCTCTAAGCACTTGTTCTGCTTTCTGTCTTTGACTCTAACTACCTGTGTTAACTCAAAGACTTTATCCTCTAACTCCGATGTTCTTTCTTCTCCATGATCTAATCTATATTTGATACTTTCTATAGCTTCTTTACATTCCCTGATTGTTTCTTTCATTTCTTTAAGCTCATCCATAACTTTTCTATATTCTACATATCTCTCATCTGACTTTTGGTTCTATCTTTCTATTTTCTCATCCATTCCCTTTATTGTCTTAATCATCCATATTTTAAATTCCCTTTCTATCAGATCTATTAATTCTTTATAGGATGAGTCTTCTGTAAAGACTGCCTTGTGGTCCCTTGGAGGAGTTGCTCTATTTTGGTTTTTCATGGTGCCTGAATTTTTCTGTTGGTTCCTCCTCATGTGTGCTTTCTTCTTGTTCACCTCTTTGTGCACCTTTTTCCTTCTCAGCTCCTTTGCTTCATACTACCTTGTCTCAGAGTTCATGTGATGAAGAGACCTCTTGGTGTGAGGCCTAATGGGGAGAAGGTAAGAAGCAGGCAGGGAGAAATGGGGAAAAGAAAGAAAGAGTAAAAAAGAAGGAAAAAATAAGAGAAAAGAAAAAAAGGGAAGGAGGAATAACAGAAGAAGAAAGAGGAAGAAAAAACTTGGAGAACAGGAGAGAAGGAGGTCAGGAAGAGAGGCTGAGAGTAATGGAAGAAATGGTATTGATTAGGACAGTGCTAAGGTCACCCTTGTAATTCAAGGGTTTTGAGGGGGCTGGCCTGGCTGCCCCTGAAATCAGGTGGTCCTTACCAGTCTGAGCAGAGCCAGACTCTTCTCTGCCAAAACTAGGAAGGGAAGGAACAGAGCAAAAAGAAAAAACAGTAAGGAAAAAAAAAGTTTTTTTTTTTTTTTTTTGAGGCAGAGTTTGACTATATCACCTTGGGTAGAGCGCCCTGGTGTCACAGCTCACTGCAACCTCAAGCTCTTGGGCTTAAGTGATTCTCTTGCCTTAGCCTACCAAGTAACTGGGACTATATGTGCCTGCCACAACACCCAGCTATTTTCTACTAAGGAAAAATTAAGTAAGAATGAAAACGAAATAGAAAAAATTCTTCAGCGTGGCCTTGCTAATCTCTTAGCCCCCTTGAGCCTGATCACTGCTGTGGCCTACCTGCCAGACCACAGCTGTGTTGCCCCAGCTCTCAGAAAAAAAAAAAATTAAGAATAGATAAAGGAAATTAAAAAATGCCATTGTATCTAATAGAGGAGAGAGAGGGAAGTAGAGTAAAGAATGAAAGGAGAAAAACAAGAGAAAGGGAGGGGAAATCTTAGCTGTTGCAGAGGCGATTATTATGGGAGAGATAAGAAAGGTAGAAGAGTCTCTGTCCAAAAAGAGAATGTACTGGAGTGAAATATGGAGAGAGAATAAATGAGGCTAAAATACTGTAACCAAAAAAGACAGAGGAGTTCTTGATGAAAGTAAAATAGCAGTTAAGAAAAGAAGCCATACAAATGAGCAAGAAACAGAATACATCAACACAAAATATCAAAAAGCTCTAAATAACCAAAAATAAGCAACCTCCGTAACAAATAAACAAGAGAACAACAACAACAAAAAAAGGAGAAAATACTAACAACAATAAGAAAAAAATAAAAAACTATTATATATGTATATACACACACACACACACATATAAAAGAATATATATATGTATATGGTGGGAGGGTCCAACTTCAGTAGGAATATATTTTTGTTGCAGTATATTGCTGGGACATTAGGTGGTGATGTAGCTTTTGAGGACAGACAACACCGTTGATAACCTTTCTCTAGAACCTGATGCATAGACAGAGCCCCAACTTAATTGTCCATAGTGATCACCTGGTTATTTCCTCAGCATTCAGGTTCTGCAGTGTTGGGAACTCAGATCTCTCCTGAATCCTACAGAGGCAGGTTTCACCATACTCCCAGATAACAGTTCTCCTGTGGTGCTGGAGTCCCCGAGCCTATCATGACTGGAGGACCGATCCTCGCAGGCTGAACTAAAATCGCTATGTTCCTGTATGGGGCCTGGCCTCAGAACCTTTTCATGACCTTGCCAAAATGGGCTGTCTCTACCACTGCCAAACTGGTGGCAAGTCTGCTCCAGCCAGCCCTCAAATCTGGGTGCTATATACTGATTGGGTTTGCCCAGTTTTCCAGGCAGTCAACACACTTGCCCGAGAACCAAGGCTGCAAAAGGCTTCCTCATGTCCTGACCCTGCAGCTCCCGGCAGCAGCTGCCACCTGGGACCTTCTGCCTGCAGCCCGTGCAAGACCTGTCTAGCATGGAGCCTGCCTGCTGTTCCAGTTCGTGTACAGCAACCAACACCTTACCGCCTTCCAGCGCACCCCAAGCCACAGCTTCAGGCATAATCTCTTGTCCAAATACTGCTTGACTAACTCTTGTTTCTTAGTTGCTCTCAGAGAGCTTGGCCTGACTGTCTTCCTGATTCGTCATCTTGCTCTGCCCGCTTCCAGAACGTCAAATTTTGTTTGTACATAGTCCAACTCAAAATATCTATGATAAAACTATAGTGTCATGAATATTAGAACAATATCCATTTTTAATTTAATAATATCACTTGGTATTTTGCTTAGGACCTGGGTTGCTAATGAAGAGTGACCAAAGTTCCATGTTGTGTTTGTTAGATAAAGTCCCTCTTATAATTGTGTCCCGCCCCTAAGAGGTGTGCCATACTCCATGACCCCCCCCACCTCTCTCTCCCCCCTTCTCCCGGCTCCCTCATTCCCCTACTACACCCTTGTATTAGCTCATCTACTGCCTTCATATCAGGATTGAGTACATTGGATTCGTGCTTCTCCATTCTTATGAAACTTTAAGAAGAATATGTTCCACCTCCATCCAGGTTAATACAAAAGATGTAAAGTCTCTCATTTTTTAATGGCTGAATAGTATTCCATGGTATACATATACCATGCTTGTTAATCCCTTCCTGGGTTGGTGGGCATTTAGGCTGTTTACACCCATGTTGTGCTTTTCAGTTTAGAAATTCTCAAATGCACTTTTACTTTAACCACTGCGGAGAGGAGATAGCAGAATGGCTGCTCTTTCAATTATGGACTTACACTCAAATTTTTGTAGAGTTGGAGAATAAAGGGACTTAGCCCCATGTGGGAATAATAATTTAAAAATCTATTAAATTCATTTTCAGTTTGATTATGCCTAAAGAAACTAATAATAAGTGCAATTTTTGAACTATTAATTTTTTCCATACTACTGTGTCAGAAGTCTTATGAATGTAAAAGTGTTCTATACTAGTGTCTCACATTCTAAACGTCAAAATATAAATTTTAGATGGGTAATGCCAAACTTTTGCTTGTAAAAAAATTAAATAGCAGGAGAATTCTAAATGACAGGAAACCATAAAGAAAAGTATGTCAGTTATGATGGAAAATGGAGTACCATCATTTTTAATCTTACTTGAGATGTCATGGTAGTTTGGGGTTTAGCAAACTTTTTCCAAAAAGGCAGCCAGATAGTAAATATAGTATTTTAGGTTTTGCAGGTTGCATAGATTTCTGTTGTGTGTTCTTATTTGTTTTTTGTTGGTTTTGTCTTTTACATTCTTGTAAAAAGTTCACAACTTTGCAAAAGTAGAAGGCTAGATTTATTAGTTTTGTCTATTCCTGCCTTAGTTGATTTGTCAGTTGACAAATGCCCTCTTTGTAGTTTGTTCAGTTCATGAATCAGAAAGCCAAATTTTTACAGGGGCACAGAGTAAAGACATGTTACAGCACAATATACTGAGTATACAAAGTATCTTTAAGTTCAACTAACTCTGTAGCTTTTCCTTTAATTAAAGTCAGTTCCTTTCTTAGAGAAAAATTAGTATTTCTGATTTCTTCTCTCCTTTCATCTTTCACCCTTTTGGAATAGGTTTATAAAACTTTGTGTGCATTAATTGATAGGCAACATAGTCTAAAACATAGCTAGTTGAATAGCCAGGATGTTATCTTGTACATAAATAATGTGTCTGGTTGTTATGTTTTAAGCTTTTGGAAATAAATAGAGGAGTGATTCTGTCAAGGACACTTGATGTACTTTAGCCTGAAGTACATTTTAAGTGCTGATTTTGTGCCTTCAATTTGTTTCACTCCTGATACCATGATACTGTAGGGCATATAAGACTTCATGGTATGTCAGTGATTTTTTCTTTAATATGGCAAAGTGCCAACTCATTGACTCATGCTTTTTAAAAGATTTTGAGAAAAAAATTTAGTGTCTACTTTGATCATCTATCATAGTTATCAGACTTTGGAGTGTATCAAACAAAGTCAAATTTGAACAACTGTCAAGTTGTTTAATAGATTGTTCTATGTGTTTTGAGGTTAATTTTAAAGAAATAGCGGGCGGTGCCTGTGGCTCACAGGAGTAGGGTGCCGACCCCATATGCCGGAGGTGGCGGGTTCAAACCCTCCCCGGCCAAAAACTGCAAAAGGAAAAAAAAAAAAAAGAAATAGCTTAAAGATTTTTGAATAGGGCTAGGCTGAGGCAGGTGCATTTCTTGAGGTCAGGAGTTCGAGACCTTATGGAGCAAGAGCGAAACCTCATCTCTACTAAAAGTAGAAAATTAGCTGGGTGTTGTGGTGTATGCCTATAGGCCCAGCTACTTGGGAGGCTGAGGCAAGAGGATTACTTCAGCCCAAGTGTTTGAGGTTGCTATGAACTATGATGCCCAGCACCCTAGCCAGGGCAAAACAGTGAAATTCTTTCTAAAAAAAAAAAAAAAAAAGAGGTTTTTGAGTAAGTGACCTTATCTTTGAAATAAATGCTATATCATCACGAAATGATTATGTTGAAATAAACTACTTATACCATTACTGTATATAAGTGATAGAAATTACTTGAGAATAAACCATTTTAAAGCATTCAAGGAGTATTGGAACTATCTATTTATGTAGGAACAATGAATTTATTATTTTTGTGTTCATTAGATTCTAAGCTCCTTGAGGACAGGGCTTTTTGTCTGTGTTGTTTACTGCTGTGTTCATGGTGCTAAACTCATGCCTGGCACATAGGAGGTGTTCAGTAAATACTGTGTATTAATGAATGTATCATTATTATCCATCCCTAAAAATAATTCTCTTTAAATTGTACTGTAGTAACTTAATCCTAGTAACTGCTTAGGCCTGAAAACAGTAGAGTTCGTTTCTTTGAAAAATTTTCATAAATAAGATTTTTGACTAAAATTAACTTTCCAGTTAGTTTATCTTGTTACAAATTCTACACAAATGTGTTCTTTTATTATGCTTGAGCATAATACCTGTCATTTTTATTTTTCTTTCTCTAGCTATTTTGTTTGAATGTGTGCATACAATCTATTCTATTTATCCTAAATCAGAATTACTTGAGAAAGCTGCAAAGTGCATTGGAAAATTTGTTCTGTCACCTAAAATAAATCTCAAATATTTAGGTAAGATAATTGGTTCTTTTGACAGAAATTGCAGAGAAAGCTTTTGAAATTTGCTGGTTATGTGTTTCAATTTACTTTGTATAATGTAATCTTTATTTATAGGACTGAAGGCTCTTACCTATGTTATTCAACAAGATCCTACTCTGGCTCTTCAACATCAGATGACAATAATTGAATGTTTAGATCATCCTGATCCTATTATTAAAAGAGAGGTAAACTGGTATTCTGACTAGTTAAAAATTTTAAAGTATTTGTTGGTCTTCTGGAGAGAGGTTAAAGTGACAGGCAGTGTGTGTGTGTATATTTCAACTTTTGAATGCATTTACTTTTTATTAACGTTTAAGTAATTTTTCTAAAAAGTACTATATCAGTGTCCACAAGAATGCTTTAAAATGAGTTGTAAGGGTTAGGTCCAGTTATCTATGTGGGTTCATTCATGTCTTTTTGGTCTAAGCATTGTACCGATATGAAACCTGAAGTTTAGTCCCAAGTTTCCTGTTAGTACAATTCAAATTGTATTCCTGTTAGTATACAATTTAAGACGTAATTTATAATATTTTTTCATTATTCTCTTACACATCTATAAAATGAGTTAATGAATTCCTTATTAAATAGGATTATTAAAAAAATCAGTGGGGGCTGGGCGTGGTGGCTCATGCCTGTAATCCTTGCACTCTGGGAGGCTGAGGCAGGTGGATCTCTTGAGCTCAGGAGTCAAGACCAGCCTGAGCAGGAGTGAGACCCCTGCCCTACTAAAAATACAAAAAATTATCTGGGTGTTAAGACTGGGACCTGTAGTCCCAGCTGTTTGGGAGACTGAGGCAGGAGGATCACTTGAACACAGGACTTTGATGTTGCTGTGAGCTACACTGATGCCATGGTACTCAAGCCTGAGCAGCAGAGTGCGACTCTGTCTTGAAAAAGAAAAAAATCAGTAAAGATACCCATAAAATGATTGGAACTTGGAAGGAACGGTGTAATAATATGCTTCATTTGTTTACAACTTGTTCTTTTTGTAAAATTGCTTCAGTCTACTTGGATGTCTATATAAATATTTCTATTCTTATGTAAGAAATCACTCTGTATCTTTGCTGAAAATAGTATGCAGAATTTAGGTAAGAGTGAAAAGTTTTATTTCTGATTATAAAAATAATAAAGATAAAAAAGAGACTCTGTTAAACAATCTAAGTATCTTAAAAGCAATGAGTTAAAAATAGAGTTTATTGAGAGAATAATGTAATTTTTCAAGATTGTGAATTTTAAAAGGCATTGTTAAAACAAAAATCTTTTTGAGAAATTTGCATATATATGTTTTTAATTCGTATTTTTAGTTATCTGAAAATTGTTATCTATCTTGAATGAATGCTGGCGTACTAATTTCTGTGTGCAGGCATTGTAGAAAAATAAGCAAGATCTAAGGGGCAAAAAGAAATAATTATAAGGCTGTATGTACATCTAGATAATCCCAATTCCCCTTCTACTTTAACACATATGGCACATGCATTTCCTCTGGGTGATTAACTACTAAGTTGAACAGGATGACTTAGATACAGTTTTCTTTTTGCTATACTTTAGTCCCCCTTGTCCACAGGATACATTCCAAAATTCTCCAGTGGATACCCGAAACTACGGATAGTACTGAACCTTATATATACCAATGTATGTTAGGTTTTATTGAACCTTAAATATACTGTGTTCTCATGTAATAATCAAGACATCATTGATACTAAGTGACAAATGGATGGGTAGCATATGCAGCATGGATATGCTAGACAAAGGGATGATTCATGTCTTACATGGATGGAGTGCAATGGCATGAGATTCCACCATGCTACCCAGAATGGTGCATAATTTAAAACTTAGGAATTGTTGATTTGTGGGATTTTCCACTTAATATTTTTGAATTGTGGTTGATGATAATAAGAGAAACTAGAAAGTGAAGCAGGGATAAGGGGGAGACTATCATATTTAATTATTGGATTCTCACTTAAAAATGAGAGTCAAGGGGAAAATAGGCAACTTTTATAATTATCAAGTTTGATCCGTTTGGTCCATTACCTGCAGAAAAAGTAGTTTGAATTCTTCGGGGAAGATGCTGAGTCTCAATAGTGCCTAAAGAAGGCACTGAAGTACTGTCTCCTCGATGCTATTGTCACTTCTAACCACTATTAGTAATGATATAGCAAAAACTTTGGTACTTTGGTGTGGGGTGACCTGTTGGTTGTATTGGGATTCCTTTCTATTTAGTTTTATTACCACTCTTTCATACTAGGGGAGAAAAGGCAAGAAGAAGCTACCAAAGCTGAATGGAAAAGAACTCTAGCAATAGAGTAATATAGTTCCTAATACTATAACCTCCCCCACCCATTCATTCCTAGAAATGCCAAATTTTGAAGTCTTAGAGTAGGAAATAAATTTTGAGGATATTATCTAAAAATATATAACATATAGTTTGGAGTATGCAGGGAGCATGTCTGAAGCAGCTGCATAAATTAAAAGCTATTGGTAGGTGAGACCTTTGTAGTTATAGATTTAAATGGAGTCAAACATTAAATAAAAGAGCCTTTTTTTTTTTTTTGAGACAAGAGTCTCACTTTGTCGCCCTTGGTAGAGTGCCATGGTGTCAAAGCTTACAGCAACCTCAAACTCTTGGGTTCCAGTGATTCTCTTGCCTCAGCCTCCCAAGTAGATGGGACTACAGGCACCTGCCACAACACCTGGCTATTTTTAGAGATGAGGTCTGGCTGTGGCTCAGGCTGGTCTTGAACTTGTGAGCTCAGGCAGTCCACCCGCCTTGGCCTCCCAGAGTGCTAGGATTATAGGCATGAGCCACGGTGCTTAGCCCCCTAAAATAGCTTAACAAAAATCTATGTTATTCTTTGTACTTGAAGTCTTGACTATAAGAGTTAAAAAATTAGAAAAAGCCCTAAAGATATTTTGAATAAGTTTGATAAAAAGGATATGTGAAAATTCTCTTACAGCTAATATTGCTGATCCAATAAATGTTGCTTTCTTAGTATTGCCTTTGAACCCGTGTTGATTTTAAGGAGTTCTATTTTTGAAACCTTAATGTAGGACCTCAGAAAGCCAGCCAAATTGGAGCTTTCTCTTGTACTGGATGTCCTTGAGGCAACAAGATAGACATTCGTCAACAATTGGAAAGTAGCTATAAAGCAGTTCTCAATTGAATATGCCTGGGATATTGTGCATAGGCTTTGCTAGGCTTTCAAGTGCTTAGGCCACTAACTTTTGTCTGTCTATGAGAGGCCATTTGATTTCAATTGCCAGACCTGCTCGTGCTATTTTCTATTGTTTGGGTAGTATGGGAAACCGTTTGCAAGATTCGATTTATAGATAGGCACACACATGTGTGTACATACCCACACCCCCATAGGCATAAGTAATGTACACTTAAGAGCTCTTCTGTTTTTAGAAAATATATTGTAAACCTTTTAACTCTTTAGTCCTTACATGTTCTGTCATGTAGAAACGTCAGATGGTAATTATCTGTCTCTAAAGAAAGCTTTTAGACTTCAGAATTGATCATTATTCATTTTTTGACAGTAATTTTGCCTTTCTAAGGTTTATTTTTAGTTAAAATTTGTACTTCTAAATCACCTATTTTTTTTTCTAAATCACCTATTAACTGACCGTCCAGTAGATGTACATAAAAGTAGAAGAATTCACTGTATAATAAATCTATGTGTTATTATATTTATTGGTGTTTTGCATAGTTTTATAATACTGTTTTTAATTTTTTTAAATAGACTCTGGAACTTCTTTACAGAATTACTAATGCACAGAATATAGCAGTTATTGTCCAGAAAATGCTTGAATATTTACATCAAACCAAAGAAGAATATGTCATCGTCAATTTGGTTGGTAAAATAGCTGAGTTGGCTGAGAAATATCCTTTGTCTGGATCAAGAGTCTTAAAATACTTAGTTACACAGTGATTTTAAAATGATTGGTATTGATATGGTCTTGCAAGTTGAGATCAAGAGACTCAGCTATAATTTCTATTTTTCTCATCAAAAACAGAAATTTATGTGGACTTTTTAGGGGATGGCTTTTTTCCTGATTTCTTTTGTTCAGGTAGTCAATATTTTGAATAAGCAGATACAAAGTGTAAGAACCTCTACATGGTTTTCTTTTCCCTCCTGATCTTTGATTGCACTTCTGCCTGGTTTCTTTTGAAAGTATAGGTTCTTGTTTTTTGGAGGGCATGGGTTTTGTGTGTGTGTGTGTGTGTGTGTGTGTGTGTAGGGGAGGTGGTCAGGATGCTAAAGCTTATCTTTTACATATGCTATTGTCTATGCTAGAAATTGTCCCAATAAAGTAGTTGGGAGCTTCATTAATTACTTTTCTTCATGTTTGTTTTTTAAAAGTGAGAGGAACTTTATGGGTCATAAGGATATTCTATTCTTTTAAAAATGTTTATTTAATACTAAGAAAGAATAAGTGAATAATGTTAATCAAATTGGAAATTACTTAAGTATAGTTTTCTCTTGCACAGGGCTATAGTTCTGGTCAGCAGAATGACAGAATTTTAGGACTGATGATGAGCAGATTAGAAAAGAGGTTGAATAGCTTGTTCAAGTAGATACAACACAATATTTGAAGTGTCTATAATTTTCCATTGTTTGTCCTTAATTAGCTGGTTTATTTCTTTTAGTTGTTTCACACTTATTTATCAGATGCCTATTATATGCAAGCCTGGTGCTAAAGTAACATAAACTCAGTTTATTAAGTTTTCTAAACAAACTTTTACTGAGCATCTATTTTATGTAAAATTGGGGAATAGAACAATTTATGGCAGAGATTAAAGATAAAAATGCCACACTAGGATGAATTGGGGTTATTTTTGTAAAGGTTGCCGCAGAAGGACAATTTAAATACGTGGCATTTGGAAGTGCACTTGTTCTTAACACTGTGGACACATATGCTCCTGATAATGCGTGGTTTATTCAGACAATGAATGCTGTGTTTTCAGTGGGAGGAGACGTAATGCATCCTGATATTCCCAGCAACTTTCTGAGACTGCTAGCAGAAGGTTGGTAAACTATTACATTCTGTAAAGTGAATATTTTTAAATGAAATGTTTTAATTACAGAGTCCTAGGAGAATTTAGTTGAATGGTATATAAATTTCTTTGTAGGTTTTGATGATGAAACAGAAAATCAACAATTAAGACTCTATGCAGTTCAGTCTTATCTCACTTTACTGGATGTGGAAAATGTGTTCTATCCACAGAGATTTCTTCAAGTTATGAGTTGGGTAAGCAAAACACATTAAATCATAAATTTTATAACATTGTTTTTTATGAAAACCAAATGTTAACATGTTTTCTTCAGAAATCAGTTCTGATCTGCTAACTCCTTCAGCTTTCAGTTTTCTTTTCCAGTGGCTACCTTCTATCAGTTAACTGTTTACTTGTCCTTGTTTTTACTTTGTGATATCACTTGTCTAGTTTTTGAAATGTGAGTGTTTGTTATCTCTACAATATGTTCCTTGTGTTTTTTATGTAAGTCCATGTTTGAATACTGATTTTTCTGTGCTGTGTCAGTTTTCTTATGCTGCATAGTTACCACAAACTTAGTGGCTTAAAAAAACATGTATTTGTTATCTCGCGGTTTCTGTGGGTCAGGATTCCAGGAATGGCTTAGTTGGGTCCCCGCTTAGAGTCTCATAGTGTTGTAATCAAGGTGTGGGGCTAGAGCTGCTGTCGCATCTGAAGCTGACAGGGAAGGGATCTACTTCTAAGCTTATATGTGGTTGTTGGTAGAATTCATTTTTTTGTGGTCAAATTTTTGAGACTGAGGGTGTCACTTTCATACTATCAACTGTAGGCTTTCCTTAGCTTTGCCTTCAATTTCTTGCCATGCGGCCCTCCCATCCTGGCTGTTTGCTTCAACATAGCCAGTAAGGGAGTTCAGTTCTTTGGAAGACAAAGGTCACAATTTTATGAAACATGTAATTGCATACAGTCCATCACCTTTGTGTATTCTTTCTTGTGAAAATGGGTGTTTCTTTAGGGGAGATTTAGAGAAGTGCAATTATTGGGTCATAGGATATACACATTTTAATATTTTATAGTATTGCCAAACGTTAATGTTAATTTAAACTTAAATTTTCCCCAGATTTTGTTTACAATTTTTTTCTCCTCACCTATAGGAAAGTTGATAAGCTAATATGATAAATATCCCTAAACTTGTCTTTTTTTCCCTTATTTATCTGTTTTGTTTGTTTGTTTGTTTATTGAAACAGAGTTCTACTCTATTGCTCAGGCTGGAGTGCACTGGCACTTTCAAACCTCAAACTCCTGGGCTTATGCAATCCTCCCACCTTAGACTCTAAAGTAGCTGGGACTGCAGGCACATAGCACAATTCCCAGCTAATTTTTTTATTTTTTATTTTGTAGAGATGATTTCTTGCTGTGTTTCCCAGGCTTGTCTTGAGCTCTTGGCCTTAAGTAATCCTCTCGCCTCAGTTTCTCAAAGTGCTAAGAGCATAGGCAAGAGCTACTGCTCCTTGCTTAGTATCCCTATAGTTTTCGTTTAGCTTCTCAATTAATATATTTAACTGCATTTGCTTTGCTGTGTCTGCATCTATATGTATATCCAGGTCTACAGTTTGTTTTACTAAGCCATTTAGAATTGGAATTGCAGACATCCTGTTACATCACTTGTTAATTCAACATGAATCTCCTATGACATTGTTCTGAATAACCATAAACCATTATCACACCTAAGAAATATAACATCATTCATTCATTAATATCACCTTGTATATAGTCCATACTCAGACTTATCCATTTGTCCCCCAAAATGTCTTTTTTCTCTTCTTCCCAATCCTGGAGTTAGTTAAGGTTCACAAATTTCGTTTAGTTATGTCTCATTTAGCTTCTTTTAATTTACAGTGACCCCCAGTTTCTTTTTGGTTTCATGACATTGATTTTTTTGGAAATATTCTGTGACTTATAAAAAGGCCTGCATTCTAAATTTGTCTGGTTATTTCTGTTAAGCTTAAACATTTTTGGCAAAAATGTTATGTAGGCGATGTTGTGTTCTTCCCGTGGCATTATGTCAGGATGCATGCACTGTCAGTTTGTCCACTTATTGGTGATTGTAAGTTTGTGTGTTTGGGTGGAGACGATGACTTTCAGAGCTCTCTTTGTAATTTATTCACATAACTAATCTATGAGGTGATTCTGTGAGGCTTTGTCTTTTCTGTGAGGAATGTTTTTTCCTCAGCTGTCTTTCACTAAGGCTTTAGCATTGCTAGTCCTTCCTGAATTGGTTATTATGTTTAGGCACCAATAGTTTTTTCTGTCCATGAATGTGGCATGTCATTCCATTTATTTAGATGGCCTTTTGTATTCCTATCTACAGCATACGAATTCTGTGCAGTAGTCCTTACTTACGCAAAGTTTCACTTTCTGAGTTTTCAGTTACTTGTAGGCAACCACAGCCTGAAAATATTAAGTGGGAAAGTCCAGAAATCAACAATTCATGAGTTTTTTTTTTTTTTTTTGAGATAGAGTCTCACTTTGCTGCCCTCATTAGAGTGCTGTGGCATCATAGCTCACAGCAACCTCAAACTCTTGGACTTAAGCAATTCTCTTGCCTCAGCCTCCTGAGTAACTGGGACTAGAGACGCCCACCACAACACCCGGCTTTTTAGAGACAGAGTCTCGTCGTTGTTCAGGCTGGCCTCAAACCTGTCAGCTCAGGCAATCTACCCACCTTGGCCTCCCAGAGTGCTAAGAGTACAGGTATGAGCCATTGCACCCAGCCTAACAATTCATGTTTTAAATTGCAAGTCATTCTGAATAGAATGGTGAAATCTTGAGCCACTCCACTTCATTCTGCTCTGTTTCACTTGGGATATGAATCATCCTTTTGTATAGGGTATACAGCTGTATATGATTTCCTCTCATTAGTTGCCTAATAACCATCTAGATTAACTGATCTACTGCAGCAGTGTCACAGCTTGTGTTCAAGTAACCTTTATTTTACTTAATAATGGCCCAAAAGTACAAGAGTTGTGATGTTGGCAATTTGGTTATGACAAAGAGGAGCCATAAAATGTTTTATTTAAGTGGAAAAGTGTAAGTTCTCAACTTAAATGGGATAGAAAAAAATCATATGTTAAGATCTATAGTAAGAAGGGATCTTCTAACTGAAATTGTGAAGAAAGAAAAAGAAATTCCAATTGGTTTTGCTGCTGAACCTCAGACTGTAAAAGTTACAGTCACGGTGTGTGATAAGTGCTTGTTTAAGGTGGAAAAGGCATTAAATTTGTGAGTGAAAAACATGAACAGAAATATGTTCTGATTGACAGCTATTCAGTTTGGTGCGCCATGTCTTTTTAGGTATCCACAAGAGGTCCTCAAACAAATCCCCTGTTGATACAGAGGCTGATTGTATGTACAAATAGAATAGATTTTTGTATTTTGTTTTTGTGTCCTGTAATCTTACTGAAGGAGCTTCTTGAGACATATTAAGAATTTTTGTATCTGTGTTCATGAGAGGTACTGGTCTATAGTTTTCATTTTTGGTACTCTTGTTTTGGTATCAATGTTACACTTGTTTCATAAAATGATTGAGAGAATGCTCTCTTTTATTTTCTGGAGGAGATTGAGTAAAATTGCTCAAATTCCTCGGTTTAAGCAGTCCTGCCTCATCCTCCCACCTCAATGCCTTGGTAATTTTCTATATTTAGTAGAGTTGGGGTCTTGCTCTTGCTTAGGCTGGCAAATTCAATTTTCTTAAAGAAAAACTGTATACGATTTCAGTTCTTTTAAATTTATTGAGGTTTATATTATAATTCAAGATACGGTCTATCTTGGTATATGTTCTCTAGGTGCTTGAAAAGAATATGTATTTTGCTGTCGTTGAATGGTTCTAGAAAGTCATTTAAATTCTGCTGGCGATGGTGGTGTTGTATTCTGCATTCTTGCTGATCCACTAAATTTTCATTCAGTAGTTCAATGTATATTTTTTTATTTTCTTGGGGCTCATTTTCTGTGCCCATTGGTATTTCCAGGTTGCTGGCTCTCCCATACCCAGTCTGGAGTATATGAGATAACAGGTAATCCATGGTATTTTTCCTTAGGTCCCAAGATCTTGAAGAGTCTGCCTTCTTTTCCTTTCAAAGTCTTTTTATGTATGTTTTCTGTATAATGCCAAGGGTTTTTATGGATACTTAATAGGAAGAATAGGGATAAATAAGTCTACTACATTTTCCCAAAAGGAAAAGACCATTAACCATTGATTTTAAAACTGGAATTTTCATTACCTGCTCTTCTGGAGCTGCCTTCTGTCTTTTATTAAAGTATTCTAAAAATTATTTAAAGATTAACTCATTTGGTCCTATTTCTTTTTCCTCTTCTCTCTTATTAATAGCTATAAATTTTTCCTTCCCTACTTTACCCCCTTTTCTTGCCAGTACCAATACTCTACACCAAAGACATGGAAAGATTCCATAAATACCATTTTGGAAAGATTTCAATTTTCCTTAATTATCAGTTTATTAATGAGTGTTTGGCCAATAGGATTATAAGTCACCTAAGCTAGATATTAAAAAAGGACATGTAAGAGATTAGTGTTCTGCTGTTCTGTGGATCATCTACATCAGAATCAGGTGATGTTTATTCAAATTGGATATCCTTGGGGACCAGACATAGTACATCCACAGGAATATTTGGGGATACAGCCTGGAAATCTATTTTTATTTATTTATTTATTTTCAGGCAGGATCTCACTCTGTTGCCTGGGTTAGAGTATTATGGCATCATCATAACTCTGCAAACTCAAGCTATCCTTCCTCCTCAGCCTCCTGTGCAGCTGGACTCCTCCAGATGTGCACAAGCACATATAGCTAATTTTTCTGTTTTTGTGGAGATGGTCTTGACCAGTTGCTCAGACTGGTCTCAAAACTCCTTGCTTGAAGCAGTCCTCCCACCTTGGCCTCCCAAAGTGCTAGGATTGCAGGTGTGAGCCACCATGCCTGGCTAAAATCTGTATTTTAATGAAACACCTCAAGTATCTCTTATATATAGTAGCTTATAAGAACCATCACTTAAATGTATACTGGAAAATAATGACATACTGTGAAAGTACTCATAAAAATCAACAACTGAGCCAGGTGCAGGTGTGGTGGCTCACATCTATAATCCCAGCACTTTGGGAGGCCAAAGTGAGAGGATCACTTGAGGCCAGGACTTTGAGACTGGCCTGGGCAACATAGCAAGACCCTGTCTCCACAAAAAATTTAAAAATTAGCTGGATGTGATGGCGTATGCACGTAGTCTAAGTTACCTGGGAGGATGAGGGGAGGGGATCATTTGAATGCAAGAGTTTGAGGTTATGTGAGCTATGATCAGGCCACTGTACTGTAGCTTGGGCAACAGAGTGAGACTTTGTCTCTTAAAATAAATAAATAAATAAAAAGCCTAGTAGCCTGGCAGCCAACTCCCCAACTCCCAAAGTTCAGAAGAAAGCTAATTCATAAAAGTAGATTGCTTTATACTGTGTATTGTGTATTGCTAATGCCATAATGAGGGAAAGCTTTTTGTATTGAGTTTCATCCATTGGTATCATTTTGAACCTAAAATATGCCATTGTATCTTCATTGTATCTTTAATAATTTCTTCACCATGCATATTTAATCTAGATTAAATTCACTCGAGCAGTAGGCACTTTGTTTAGGTTTCTGAGTATAGTTTATTGTATAACTTGATATTTTTGTATAAACATCTCTTTGTTTTACTCATAGGTGTTAGGGGAGTATTCCTACCTCTTAGATAAGGAAACCCCAGAAGAAGTTATAACCAAGCTCTACAAGTTACTTAGGAATGACTCCATTTCTTCAGAAACGAAAGCCTGGTTAATTGCTGCTATGACCAAGTTGACACCCCAAGCACACTCTTCTAATATAGTGGAGAGGTTAATCCAGGAATTTACCATATCTTTGGATACTTGTATGAGACAGCATGCATTTGAATTAAAACATTTGCATGAAAATATGCAACTTATGAAGAACTTGCTTCCAGTTGATAAGAGTTGTGAAGACATGGTGGTAAGACTTCTGTGTTTCAGCTTTTTAAAAGTTATGTTGTCTATATATGTTTTTAAATTGTTTGTGGGGCAGTGCCTGTGGCTCAGTGGGTAGGGCGCCAGCCCCATATACTGAGGGTGGCAGGTTTGAACCCGGCCCTGGCCAAACTGCAACAAAAAAATAGCCGGGCGTTGTGGTGGGTGCCTGTAGTCCCTGCTACTTGGGAGGCTGATGCAAGAGAATTGCCTAAGCCCAGGAGTTGGAGGTTGCTGTGAGCTGTGTCGCCTCGGTACTCTACCAAGAGTGACAGAGTGAGACTCTGTTCCCCCGCCCAAAAAAAAAAATTGTTTGTGATTCACTGAAGGTACAAAGAATTAGGTTACACTGATTGCATTTGTTAGATAAAGACCCTCTTATAATTGTGTCCTGCCCCCAAGAGGTGTGCCATACCTCATGACCCTCTCTTCCTCTCTCCTCCCCTCTCCCAGCTCCCTCATTCCCCTACCCCATCCCTTGTATTAGGTCATTTACTGCCTTCATAATAGAATTGAGTACACTGGATTCTTGCTTCTCCATTCTTGTGATGCCATACTAAGTAAAATGTGTTCCATCTCCATCCAGGTTAATACAAAAGATGTAAAGTCTCCATCTTATTTTTGAAACAGAGCCTCAAGCTGTCGCCCTGGGCAGAGTGCTGTGGCATCACAGCTCACAGCAACCTCCAACTCCTGGGCTCAAGCAGTTCTCCTGCCTCTGCCTCCCAAGTAGCTGGGACTACAGGCACCCGCCATAATGCCCGGCTATTTTTTGGTCATAGCCGTTATTGTCGTTTGGTGGGCCTGGGCTGGATTTGAACCCACCAGCTCAGGTGTATGTGGCTTGGCGCCTTAGCCACTTGAGCCACAGGTGCCAAGCTGTCTCCATCTTTTTTAATGGCTAAATAGTATTCCATGGTGTATGTATATATATATATATGTGTGTGTATATATATATATATATATATATATACCACAACTTGTTAATCCATTCCTGGGTTGGTAGGCATTTAGGTGTTTCCACATTTTGGCAATTGTAAATTGAGCTGCTATAAACAGTCTAGTGCAAATGTCCTTATGATAAAAGGATTTTTTTCTTCTGTGTAAATGCCTAGTAAAGGAAATCAAATGGTAGATCTTTGAGGATTCTCCTTACTTCCTTCCAAAAAGGTTGTATTAGTTTGCAGTCCCAACAGTAGTGTAAAAGTGTTCCCTTCTCTCCACATCCATGTCAAGATCTGCAGTTTTGAGACTTTGTGATGTGGACCATTCTCACTGAGGTTAGGTGATATCTCAGGGTAGTTTTGATTTGCATTTCTCTGATGATTAGGGGTGATGAGCATTTTTTCATATGTTTGTTAGCCATTCGTCTGTCTTCTTTAGAGAGGGTTCTATTCATGTCTCTTGCCCAGTGATATGTAGGATTATTGAGTCTTTTTTTTGTTGATTAATTGGAGTTCTCTGTAGATCTTAGTTATCAAGCTTTTGACCTATTCATAATATGCAAGTATCTTTTCCATTCTGAAGATTGTCTTTTTGCTTTGTTGTTTCCTTAGCTATACAGAAGCTTTTCAGTTTAATTAAGTCCCATTTGTTTATTTTTGTTGTTGCAATTGCCATACGAGTCTTTTTCTTTCTTTTTTTTTTTTTTTTTTGAGACAGAGCCTCAAGCTGTCACCCTGGATAGAGTGCTATGGCATCACAGCTCACAGCAACTTCCAATTCCTGGGCTCAAGCGAGTCTCCTGCCTCCGCCTCCCAAGTAGCTGGGACTACAGGTGCCCGCCACAACACCTGGCCATTTTTTGGTTGCAGCCGTCATTGTTGTTTGGCGGGCCCGGGCTGGATTCGAACCCGCCAGCTTAGGTGTACGTGGCTGATACCTTAGCCGGTTGAGCCACAGGCACCGAGCCTTTCCTGAAAGTTTTAAATGTACCTGCTGTATGCCAAGGACAGGCAGCTTCATATCTTATTGTGTTGAGCTATGCAAGATCAGAGACAGCTTACAATTTTTGTGTTGTTTACATTAAGACTTCCTTCCCAAACCTAAAGTAGCTAAAAATAATAGTTTCTGTGAACTAAAATTCTTAAGGTTCCCCCCAGCAGCTGACTGACCAAGGGGACCCCCTAAAAATGAGTTGCTAACCATAAGAAAAGAGATCAGACATGTCTCATCAGTTCCCTAGCCTTCTTAGAGATGTTCTTTGTGATTCATTAACAGGCCTAAGGCTGTGCAAGACATATCTGCAGGTGTATAATATACGCTACAAATCACTTGAGTCTGGGCAGATGTCCTGTAGTTTGTCTCTGATTAACAGACCCTTATCTTAACTTAGCATTCCTTTTCACTGACTTCTGGTCTATTAGACAAAGCCTCTTTCAGCCAATGGACAGCTAAAGAATCTTTAAACCCACCTGTAAGTCCTCCCTACCCTTTGAGATGTCCCATCTTTCTGGGCCAAACCAATGTATGCCTTCCATGGATTGATTTATAACTTTACTCGTAACTCCTATCTCCCTGAAATGTATAAAACCAAGACTGTAACCCCCCCACCAGGAGTCCACTTGCTCAAAGCTTCTTGGATGTGGCTCTAGTCTGCATCCTCAAATTTGGCTCAGAATAAACCTTTTTAAAGGTTGCTACTGCTGCTACTTCTTCTTTTTTGAGACAGAGTCTCACTTTGTCACCCTTAGTGGAATACTGTGGATTCATAGCTCACAGCAATCTCAAACCTCAAACTCTTTTTTTTTTTTGAGACAGAGCCTCAGGCTGTCACCCTGGAGAGAGTGCCGTGGCATCACAGCTCACAGCAACCTCCAATTCCTGGGCTTAAGCGAGTCTCCTGCTTCTGCCTCCCAAGTAGCTGGGACTACAGGCGCCCACCACAACACCTGGCCATTTTTTGGTTGCAGCCGTCATTGTTGTTTGGCGGCCCGGGCTGGAGTCAAACCCGCTAGTTCAGGTGTACGTGGCTGGCTCCTTAGCCCATTGAGCCACAGGCGCCGAGCTCTCAAAATCTTTGAGTTCGAGCAATTTTCTTGACTCAGCCTCCTGAGTAGCTGGGACTACAGGTGCCCACCACAATGCCCACTAGTTTTAGAGGTGGACTCTTGCTCTTGTTCAGACTGGTCTCTGAGCTCCTGAGCCAGGCAATCCATCTGCCTCAGTCTCCCAGAGTGCTAGGATTACAGGCACGAGCAACCCACAATATTTAAACAATATAAAGTATCACTTTAACAAAATATCTAGGCTCGGCGCCTGTGGCTCAAGCGGCTAAGGCACTAGCCACATACACCTGAGCTGGCGGGTTTGAATCCAGCCCAGGCCTGCCAAACAACAATGACGGCTGCAACCAAAAAATGGCCGGACGTTGTGGCGGGCGCCTGTGGTCCCAGCTACTTGGGAGGCGGAGGCAGGAGACTCGCTTGAGCCCAGGAATTGGAGGTTGCTGTGAGCTGTGATGCCACGGCACTCTATCCAGGGTGACAGCTTGAGGCTCTGTCTCAAAA
>CAUYRH010028619.1:0-12214 GCA_963574655.1 Perodicticus potto
AATTAATAAGGGTAGAAACACTAGCCAAAATGAAGTTCTAATTGTTGAAAAAGGCAACAATGGAAAATTATATTTAAACTAGAAAAATGAAAAAATAAAAGAAAGAAAAAAGAAAAGAAAAATCTTTAAGGAAGATGTTGATATTAAAAACAAAACAACATTAATAAAAACAAACAAACAAACAAAAAAACCACAAAACCAAACCAAACCAAAAACAAAGCAGTATATATATTTTGCTGAATATTGTCTGGGCAAGAGGTGATCTTCTGGGGTGTGATATGTTAATCACAATGTTGATACAGCTGTACAAAATGAAGATGGAGGCCTCTAATGATTTCTCAAACCCAACAGGGTGGAGAGCCTAAATTCTCCTCAGCCTGCTTAGAAGGCACTTTAAATTGCTAACTTGGGCTAAGCAGAAGCTTTTCCAGGAAAGCACTTGTCGCTGGGATACCTCCTTAAGTGGCTATCCACTTACCCAGTGTGCCAAAACCAGTCTCACCCTATGCCCCTGAGGGCTAAGGCTGCAAGGTGTCTCAGTCCCTGCCTTTAGGCTGCTCAGTCACTAGATTACTTGCTCCCGCCCAATGCTTGTTCTGTGACCCTGAGGGTGGAGCTTGCCGGGGCAGTTCTCCCACAATGGCTCCACACAGCCCACAAGCAAACATAGGTAGCTCCGTCTGGCTCGGTGGCTCAGTCTGGGGCCCTAGACAACACTCAAAGACCTCTGCACTCTGCCTAAGTTCTCTGAAGGTAGTTCAACTGTGTGCCAAATCCAAAAAAACCCCAAATAGCTCACAGGTAAGGCCTTTTCAGTTTGCAATCTCACTGCTGCTGTACCTACAGCTGCCGGCAGGGTTAGACTGAACGAACACACACAACCACTTGCCAGATCTCAACTGCTTTTGCCTTCCTCAGGGGGTCCAGAAGGCTCATGCTGTTTCCCTGTGTCTCCAAAGGGATGTTTCTGGGCAGATCCTGCCAGCCAGAGATGCCTAAAGTCTCCTCTTCCCAGTCTCACTGTGCCCAGTTGCAAGGAAGCTGTTACTTGCCACCATCTTGCTCCTTCTGTTAGCTGAAAATTTTTATTACTACTTCTGTAATTATTAATATGTATCTATATCTATCTGTATCATCTATATCTATACCTATATATATCTTGTAGTAGGCCTGATAAATTTTGGCATTGTATTACTATGTTTTTTTAAGGAAATGCTATGAAGAGGTGAAATCTGTGTATATTGAAAAAAGTGCAAGAGATCTTAGAGACTTTATTATTTTGTTTTTTATTCTTTTGAGATAGGATCTTGCTCTGTTGTCCAGTTTGGAGTGCAGTGTTATCATAGCTCACCATAACCTCTAACTTCGGGGTTTAAGCAATCCTCCTGCCTCAGCCTCCTGAGTAGCTGGGACTATAGACATATGCCACTCTAACTGAGCCTTCCCTCCCTCCCTCCTTTCCTTCCCTCCCTTCCTTCCTTTCTTCCTTTGTTCCTTTCTTCCTTCCTTCCTTTTTTAGAAAGAAGGTATTGATGTATACTCAGGCTGGTCTGGAATTACTGGCTTCAAATGATCCTCCTGCTCTGGTCTGTCAAAGCGCTGGGATTATAGGCATGAGCCACTGCACCTGGCCTCACAGAGACTTTCTAGAGAAGGATGAGGCAGGGTTTGTACTACTAGAATGTTAAGTGGGCAATCACAATAGATTGAGGGATACACATGGTAGCCCTCTCTGGTCTAAACTTTTTATCCTTGCTAATCTGCCATGACATCAACTTTCTATTTTAACTCGCTAAAAATTATTTTTATTAGAGTCATTACTTTGGTTAGACAATGAAGTCAGGGAGGAGCGAGAACTAACACAGCTTGGTATGGTACCTGCTACTCCAGAAATCCTTAAGTCCATCAACAGGGGTCATAATGGATCACGTACACTTAAAATTGCTCCTTTTCTGATAGAGGCTAAGAGAGGTCTCTGTGGCACTAGACTAAGACCATTTTATCAGTTTTCCATTCTCATTATCAGGAGGCCCTTCTCAATCTTTCCCTACCTACCAACACTCACAGCCTCTCAGCATCTGTCTTGTATATACTGGGACAACTCTATTATTCCATTTATACTATTTATATTAGCCACCCAGACATCCAGGTCACCTCTCCTCTCTCACACCTTAATTCCCATTGAAAGCTTTAGTCTTATGATGAGCACGATTTTGCCATCCAAATCTCAGTTTCTGCCCAACTTGCTAAAAACCTTAGTACCATCTGAGACTGAGAACAGTTGGGTAGATGGTAGAAGATGGCAACCTCAATTTCATGCTTATTACTGATTTTCCTTCAATATGCAAAGAATAAATGATGGAAATTGCATTCTCCTTTTTGACCCTCCTTTATCAAGCTTCCCCACATTCAGTTTTCAATGAAGACATAAAGAGCTCAGGTGCTTTTTGTAACAATGAAAAGATCCAACAACATCTTTTGATATCTGCAGTTGTGAGAGTGTTATTTCAATGCATATTTCATCTTGACACTCTTCTGCCCTGTGGCTGCACTTCACAGGAAGGGACTGCTGCTTGAGGAATGATTAATCAGTGACTGGCTCATCCTGTAATTGGAAATGCAGCACAAGTCTGAGAATGATAATGCAGCTTCAAAGCTCTTTGTGAAAAGTGTTTTATCATGATTTGAAAAATCTACTTGTTTTCATATAAACTTCTGATTTAGGGTGTTGTCATTGCCATTCTAAAGATGAGAATGTGGCACTTGGATAATTCCTACAAGGTCATACCAGAAGTTATTAGATTAGTCAGGATGAGAACTCCAAGTCCTTATTTCACCAGATTATTACCCTTCAAGTCACATAATTATGGTGACAAATGGGAAAACCAAGGATAATGTGTGAAGCAGTGAGATAGGCATAGAAGTCTGTTGATGTAAAAAGCTGGAAAGTAAAAGGGGTCATTATTCATGTAGTCTATGCCATGCTCTTAAGACACTAAGGACAATTAAAATATCAATATTTGCTTTTTTCATTGTTGTTATTTATGCCACACCTAGTGCCTGAATGCTGTCTTTGCTTTTGGGTTTGTCAAGTTTCCATGCTGGCTCTTCTCACTGATAGAAACCACCAAGTGGGGCTTGATGTTTCATGAGCAGCATGATGTTTCTGTATTTCACAGTCAGAAGGCAGATGGTGAATGGATGACTAACCAGGTAAAAGAGGATCAAAATGCAGCAACAAGGTATTAACAATATCATTCTGGCTTTCTCTTTCAAACTCTCATGAGATAAATGGCTCTATTGAGAAAGAAGGACATCAAGCGAGAGAACAGAGACTAGTCTATTACCTTACTTGGTTTCCCGACACAGTGGTTAACAAAAGGAGGTCTTTATATATTAGGTGTGTGAATCATGCATGAAATCTGAGGTAGGTTCAGAAGATCAACACAGGCTTTGGGATCCAGAGAAGGAAATTATTTCACTTGAATCTGAAGCAGAAAATTTGAAAGGAAGGTCCTCAATGTCTTACTCCAGATTGCCACTCCGTCTTAGAGTGATGGGAGTGAGGCAAGATGAAGGGATGGCTTCTGAGGGCAGATCGTAACACAGCTTGTGGGCAGAGGTGGGCAGGGCTCATTGCTCTTTAATGTCAGGTGTGAAAGAACTGGGAAATATTTCTCATCTCTGAACATCAAGAGTAAAAGCAGTTATAAGTAGGGGGAAGAGTGAATGCGTGGTGAGGGTGGAAAAGCCTGAGGAATCTGACTTAACTTGAGATAATGTCAGGGACAGTTGTTTAGCTGGCCCTCCTCCCCTTGAGAAGACTATTCAAGTTCACTTTTGCTGGAGTTTTTCAACACATCTGGACAATTAGTAACTGAATGTTTTTGGAGAAGGAGAGAAAACCAGTTAGGGTAGCCCCCCTCTTTTCTCATGGTACCTGATATCACCCACATAACTTTGCAATTGTTCATGTTTTTAATCTCCATCTCCCCTAGAAGGAGGCCCTAGGAGAACAGGGATCTTGTCTGGTTTGTCAATGTGTCATATCAGTGTTTGGCACAATGTTCTTGGCACTTTATATACTGAATTGTATTGGTTGTCCAAGGGATCAAGAAAAGGGAGTGCGTAGATAGGAAAAAGAGTCAGTTTTTGGTTCCCAAATCTAGTCCTATTAGTACTTTTGAAAGAGGTATACAATATATAGTTGAGTATATATGCTCTGGGCCAAAAATGCATGGGTTCTAAGCCCACTTCTGTCATCTTCAAGCTGTGTCATCACAGAATGTTCCTTGACTTTGTCTGTACATGGGGACAATGATACCCATTTTTTTGGGTTTGCCATGGGTCCTGACCTTGATTGGTGATCAACAGGGGAGGCAACACTGGGAGAAAATAATGAGACTGCCCCAACTTAACGTATAAAGTCTGGGGATCCTGGAAAGGCATATATTGACTTACACGCCATGGGCAGATTCAGACAACGCAGCTACTCTCTGACTTTTCAGAAACCTTTTATTCTCTAACACAAGGCGTGTATGTAAAATGCAAAGGTGCCAAAATAGGATTAAAAGAATCTCAAGGCCCCAGGAAGATTGGGTAAAAGGTAATAGGGTAATCAGAAACATAGGATAGTGAGTTGTCAATAACAGCTGATAATGGCACTTAGAAAGAGGGAGAGGAAAACAAATTTAGTCTCTGCAGGGCAGACAAACCAGCTTCCCTGATATAGCTGCCAATCAGGCGTTCAAAGAGATTAGCCCCGTCTGCCTACTGATGCTCTAGGCAGGGATGCCCACACAGGGCAAAGATTTCTGGGCTCCTTTCATCCTTGGTGGTCTTGATGAGCCCCTGGGGATGGCATGCCTGTATGCTTTGCCCTGGATTGAGGTAAGGCACCTGCAGAGAGATCAGCCTATCTGCCTCCCACACTCATTTATATTTGTTGGTGATTGAATTTGGCTACATGTACAGAGAATCCAAATAAGAGTAGTTTGAGTAGGATAAAGAATTTATCTTTTTCTTCCTAATGAGAAGCCAGTTGGAAGAGAGGTAGTCCAGGGCTGTACAGCAGATCCACCTCACAATCAGGACCCAGTGAGTGCACCTTTCACTACGGTCATCTGGTGGCTGCTGGGGCTCCAGCCATCTCATCTGCTCTGCAGGCAGGAAGAAAGCAACAAACAAAAGCAAACTCCACCTATTCGTAGAATTTGCCTCTTTTTAAGGAGGTTTCTCAGAAGTCTCAACCCCAAACTTCCATTTAGATCTCATTGGCCAGACTGTTTCACATGCATCCCTCATCAGAATTGGAGTCCAGGAAATGTATGGTTTTTTCCCCCTCCTTTTATCTGGACATATTGCTTACCCCACAATAAAAAGGGATTAGGTTGGTAAACAAGAAGCAATGATTAGACATTGAATAAGCAACTGACAAAACTGGGGGTAAAGACATATAGTTGGCCTTCAGCAAATATGGCTGTACT
Organism: Perodicticus potto; assembly: GCA_963574655.1. Classification (NCBI taxonomy): domain Eukaryota; kingdom Metazoa; phylum Chordata; class Mammalia; order Primates; family Lorisidae; genus Perodicticus; species Perodicticus potto. The sequence goes on from CAUYRH010028619.1 coordinate 5,487, forward strand.
CATTTCTAATATTTAAATTTAGGTTTGTTATTATAATTGGGAGTCTACATAAATATAGGCAGTCACTGGGTTAAGGATGACCCAACTTACTGTGGTTTATACTTACAAAGTGGCTGTCAAGCCTCCCCATATGGACAATTTATAATTAAATAAACTTATAATTTGTAATTCAGCAGCCAGTTTCTTCTCCTCATAATCTTTGTGTGGGCTAAGCTGTCTATTGGCACAGCACCTGTAAGCCAGTGTCTAATTTCATAGATAGACAGATAGAGAAGCAGCTGATACAAACACAAAAACATAAAGAATCAGAAGATCCAGAGCCAAGAAAGTTCATGACAAAAGAATTAGCCAAAACCTCTCATCTCACTTAAGCAGGACTTGCTAAGCTTGAGAAGCAAGATCCTAGCACTGAGTGGTTTGTAAAGCTTTACTGTGCAGTCAGTGACAACCTCAGTTGCCACAAGGCCATGCACGATGACAAAAAACAAAAAGGCTGTGCAAATAACTCTAGATACCTTTTTCAAGAAACCAACATCAGTGATTAACTTCCCTCCTACAGCAGCAGAATCAAATCATGATTCTCCAGTACCCACTTCATCCTCAACAGCACCATCTCCACCACCATCTCTGATTAACATCAACCTACCTTCTGGCCTCAAAAATGCCCCTTCTAACAAAGAAGACATGGATGTGATATTAGGTGAGTATCAACCTTTAATATTCTTTTATGAAATTTCTCCTATTTCCTATATACATTTTTGGTATGAATTTGTTTTTATGTTCTTTTTGTTTGAATTCAAAGAAAGCATGACAGTTTCTGTAACTTATTGTTACAATACAGGAATATCATCATTATTATTACAGTACTACACTGTATTATCATTACCATGTATTAGCCATTATAGTATTGTTGTCATTATCATTATTACCATATAAGTGTTGTTCATTAGGGATCTGTGTCACATACAAATTTGACCAAAAGATGGTGGCTCTATAGACTTGAACATTGGGTTTACAGCATGTGGCTCCTGGGTTATGATTACTGCTGTCCTGGTATTTACTGTGGGCCTTGGTCTTTACATATGTACATTCCTTTAACACTTCACCACAACTCTGAGAAGTAGATACGGCTGTTATTTTCACTATGTGGATAAGGAAATTAAGAGTAGAGTAGGGTGCTTAGGTTTCACTGCCATCAAGTGGTAGAGCTAGGTAAGACTTGAATCCAGCCTGCCTGCCTTTAGAGTGTATTCAGAGTCTGTGAGTCTGTGGCTTTTTTTTTTTTTTTTAAGACAAGGTCTCACTCTGTAAACCCAGGCTCTTGTGCAATGGTGGTGTGATCCCAGCTCACTGCAGTCTTGAACTCCTGGGTTGAAGAAATCCTCCTATCTCAGCCTCCCAAGTAGCTGAGACTACAGGCATGCACTATTATACCTAGTTGATTTTATTACCATATTTTGTAGAAATGGGCCTTGCTGTGTTGCCCAGGTTGGTTGGGAGAGTCTATGCCCTTCATAACCAACATGAGTGAAAGAATGCCTTTCAATAAAAGTGAATTTTTAAAAGGAGAAGATTCACTTCCTCTAAAAATTTTCCAGTTCCCTGGATGGAATATGTATGAAGTCTTACAAATCCATTTAAACTTGTTGTGTCTCTGTGATACCATGTTCAAAATAAGGAGAATAAATAGCAGATGGTGATATCTGTTAGAATATAAACCCAATAAGGAAAGGAACTGCCATTTTTCTGGCTGCAGGAAGTGCCTAATTTAGTGTCTCAAATATTTTGAGCGTACTTGGCAAATCGCATTTGTTAGTAAAGCCTACATTTTGACATTCCCAGCTATCAAGCGTCACCATATAAATATGCTGCAATTTAAAAGCTGACTGTACAGATGGAACTAAAATTCTCATCTTCAGTCAAAATGAGAAAATGCTATTTATAAAAGCATTTAAAGCCAAATGATCACCAACCAAACTGCTTGCAATTATCCAAGAAAAAGCACCCACAACCAGATTGCATGCAAATACACGCAATACACACAACTACATATGTATGTATTTTATATGTTATTCATGCTTATGGAAGAGAAAAGGCCTCGTCGATTTTGCAACATCTGTTTGGAGAAGTGAACATGACTCAGGCATCCTTTGAGAAAGACACAGATGACAGATACTGACTGATTATTGAGAAGTGCATGTTGCTCGTGGAAGGTCAGGTGAAACAAAGCTTTGAGTAATTTCATCAAGGGTACATGTCAAATCTATTAAGGGTGGAGTATAAATCTCTTAACACGATAATTACATAAGTGAGGTGAAGGCTATGTTAACCAGTTTGATGTGGCACTTCAAATTGTATATAAAATCAGCACTTTGTATCTCATAAATGCATTTATGTGTACAGTTATGATTTAATAAAAAAATTTAAAAAAAGATGCAGGCAATTCAGATGCAAATGTGAGAGGGAAGGAGGAGCTAGCAATTGCTGCAGCTGGACTAGCCAGTGGGGACCACATAATTATCAGTATTAATACTGTCTGTGGAGGCAGGAGAGGAGGGAGACGCTGACCCTGTTTCGCTCTCTCTCTCCAACCCACGACAGATTAGCTGTAAGGTGGGGGTTGGGGCAGCATCTGTAAGGGCTTGTGACTGGCTGCTTTTCTGTTCTGTGGAAGGAGAGAGGGGCATCAGCAGGTGGGCTTAGAGTTCTATAAACTGGAGACTGGATGATATTTCTACTGTAATTAACTCCAGGGAGCTGCTTTTCCTCTTTTCCCCCTGCTTTGTGTTTTGTTAGTTAACGCCCAAAATGTTGACCCTTCACTCGGCCCTTAAGGAAGCCCTCCTGCCAGGGATGGTAGCTGACAGCTCTCAACCACACACACTCAGAAATCAGTAAGTATTTCCTCAGCTAGTTTGTATCTTTTCCTGTGGGCTTTGTTGTTGAGAGTGGCTCTTTTCTTCATGTTAGGACTAATGGTCGTGGAAGTGACCGTGAAGTGGCCGTGAGGGCCGCAGGAAGGCTTCCAGCCCCCCTCAGGCTTTCTGTGGTACTCATCAGCTGGTTCACCAACTGCAGCAGTTTCAGGGGTGGTCAGGGGATTATTTGTTGCTCTTGGAGTGTGGGCAGCCCCATAATAAACAAAACTCCACAAAGAGTATCACTTCTTGTAACATTATTAATGTTGTTATTGTTGAAATCAGTGGAATGACAGTCCTAGCTGGGTGAAATCATGGAAGTACAGAAACTCAAGCGCCTTCACCTGCCTTTGATTTCTGCAGAGTAGAGCAGCTTTTTCATCTTGTTATCTTGTCATTCCTTTTCAGTTTTTGAAAATGTGTATAATTTCCATGAAAATGTATATTTCCCTAAGGCTAGCAGAGATGAGTGTGTAGAAAGATGACAGTGAAGCCTATTTATTTCTTCCTTTTAATAGAAGTTTGACTTGGTGTGTTTTGTTAAAACTTTTGTAAAAGATAATCACCAATGTTTAGAATTTTAAAAATGTCTACTTTAAAAACTCCTTATAAAAATTTATTTTCATGGCTTTTGGGTTTTTGGATAAGACTATTCAAATATATTTGTATGGAAACAAGATAAAAATATTATTATTATTATTATTTTTTTTTTTTTGTAGAGACAGAGTCTCACTTTATCACCCTCGGTAGAGTGCCGTGGCCTCACACAGCTCACAGCAACCTCCAACTCCTGGGCTTAGGCAATTCTCTTGCCTCAGCCTCCCGAGTAGCTGGGACTATAGGTGCCCACCACAACGCCCGGCTATTTTTTTGTTTTGCAGTTCGGGGAGGCTGGGTTTGAACCTACTACCTTCAGTATGTGGGGCTCGTGCCCTACTCGATGAGCCACAGGCCTGCCCAAGATAAAAATATTAAATAGGGCAGTCATATCTGATTTTCTGAATATTAAAATCAAACAGCTATTCATGCATTTGGGACATTTCGGTTCTTAGATTATCTCTTCTCTCGTTGGAAACACCTATGCCTTCTTAAATTGGGATAGTATTAGTTGGTAATTTGTTATTTAGGCTGTGTGAAATTTTCCTGTCAGCTGTTTAATCAGTATGAGAGTAAATAGGTTGAGAAAATAAGATCCTAGAAAGAATGTTTCAACGGATAATGAAATTTGCTACTTTTAACTATTCACTCAATTCTTTCTTTCTTTCTTTCTTTATTATTAAATCATAGCTGCGTACATTAGTGCAATCAAGGGGTACAATGTGCTGGTTTCATATGCAATCTAAAATGTTTTCATCAACCTGTTTAACATACCCTTCATGGCATTTTCTTAGTTATTGTATGAAGACAATTGTATTCTGCATTTAATAAGTTTTGCCTGTACCCTTCTAAGATGCACCATAGGTGTGGCCCCACCAATTACCTTCCCTCCACCCCAAACTCCCCCCTCCCTTCCTTCCCATATTCTTGTGCTATAGTTGGGTTATAGCCTTCATAAGAAACCTTTAAATTAGTTTCATAGTAGGGCTGAGTACATTGGATACTTTTTCTTCCATTCTTGAGATACTTTGCTAAGAAGAATATGTTCCAGCTCCATCCATGTAAACACGAAAGAGGTAAAGTCTCCCTATTTCTTGAAGGCTGCATAATATTCCATGGTGTACATATACCACAATTTATTCATCCATTCATGGGTCGATGGGCACTTGGGCTTCACCCATGACTTAGCAATTATGAATTGGGCTGCAATAAACATTCTGGTACAAATGTCTTTGTTATAATGTGATTTTTGGTCTTCTGGATATATACCTAGCAGAGGAATTACAAGATCAAATGGCAGGTCTATTTTTAGTTTCTGAGTATTCTCCAAACATCTTTCCAAAAGGAACATATTAGTTTGCATTCCCACCAGCAATATAGAAGTGTTCCCCCTATCTCCACATCCACACCAACAACTCTGGTTTGGGGATTTTGTCATGTGGGCTAATCTTACTGGAGTTACATGATATCTCAAAGTAGTTTTGATTTGCATTTCCAAGGTAATTAAGGATGATGAGCTTTTTTTCATGTGTCTGTAGGCCATGTGCCTGTCTTTTTCAGAGAACTTTCTCTTCAAGTCCCTTGCCCACCCTGAGATGGGATCACTTGTTCTTTTCTTGCTAATATGTTTGAGTTCTCTGTGGATTCTGGTTATTAAACCTTTGTTGGAGACACAACCTGAAAATATCTTCTCCCATTCTGCAGGTTGTCTGCTTGCTTTACTTACTGTGTTCTTGGCTGTGCAGAAGATTTTTAGTTTTATCAGGTCCCAGTAGTATATTTTTGATGCTACTTCAATTGCCTGGGGAGTCCTCCTTATAAAATATTTGCCCAGCTCGATTTCTTCAAGAGTTTTCCCTGCACTTTCTTCTAGTATTTTTATAGTTTCATGTCTTAAGTTTAAATCTTTAATCCAGGGAGAGTCTATCTTAGTTAGTGGTGAGAGATGTGGGTCCAGTTTCAGTCTTCTACAGGTCTCCAGCCAGTTCACTCAACACCATTTATTAAATAGGGAATCTTTTCCCCACTGAATGTTTTTAATTGGCTTGTCAAAGATCAAATAATGGTAAGTAGCTGAGTTCAACTCTTGCTTCTCTATTCTGTTCCGTACATCAACCTCTTGGTTTTTGTGCCAATAACAGGCTTTTGATTACTATCGATTTATAGTATAGTCTGATGTCTGGTAGTGTGATTCCTCCTGCTTTGTTTTTATTTCTGAGTAATGTCTTGGCTATTCGAGGTTTTTTCTGATGCCATATAAAATGATGTATTATTTTTTCAAGATCTTTGAAATATGACAGTGGAGCTTTAATAGGTATTGCATTAAAATTGTATATGGCTTTGGGTAGTATAGACATTTTGACAATGTTGATTCTTCCCAGCCATGAGCATGCTTTGTTTTTCCATTTGTTAACATCTTCAGCTATTTCTTTTATTAAAGTTTCATAGTTCTCTTTATAGAGCTCTTTCACATCCTTTGTCAGGTAAATTTCAAAATATTTCATCTTCTTTGGCACTACTGTGAAAGGAATAGAGTCCTTGACTGTTTTTTCATCTTGGCTATTGTTGGTATATATAAAGGCTACAGATTTATGAGTATTGATTTTGCGGCCTGAGACATTGCTTTATTCCTTGATCACTTCTAAAAGTTTTGTAGTAGAATCCCTGGTGTTTTCCAGATATACAATCATGTCTTCTGCAAAGAGTGAAAGTTTGATCTCTTCTGAACCTATGTGGATACCCTTGATCGTCCTTTCTTCCCTGATTGCAATGGCTAAAACTTCCATTATGATGTTGAAGAGCAATGGAGACAATGGGCAACCTTGCCTGGTTCCTCATCTAAGTGAAAATGGTTTCAATTGAACTCCATTCAGTACAATATTGGTTGTGGGTTTGCTGTAGATGGTCTCTATCAGTTTAAGAAATGTCCCATCAATACCAATTTTTTAAAGTGTTCTGATCATGAAATGATGCTGGATATTGTCAAAAGCTTTTTCTGCATCACTTGAGAGAATCATATGGTCTTTATTTTTTAATGTGTTTATGTGCTGGATTGCATTTATAGATTTATTGATATTGAAACAGTCTTGAGACCCTGGGATAAAGCCCTCTTGGTCACGGTGTATAATTTGTTTGATGCATTGTTGGATTCTGTTTGTTAGTATCTTGTTAAATATTTTTGCATCAATATTCATTAGTGATATTGGTCTATAG
>CAUYRH010028620.1:0-10314 GCA_963574655.1 Perodicticus potto
TGGGCTTTATCCCAGGGTCTCAAGGCTGGTTCAATATGCGTAAATCTATAAATATAATCCAGCACATAAACAAATTAAAAAATAAAGACCATATACTTCTCGCAATTCATGCAGAAAAAGTTTTTGATAATATTCAGCATCCCTTCATGATCAGAACACTAAAGAAAATTGGTATTGAAGGGACATTTCTTAAACTGATAGAGGCCATCTACAGCAAACCCACAGCCAATATTGTATGGAATGGAGTTAAATTGAAACCATTCCCACTTAGATCAGGAACCAGGCAAGGTTGCCCATTGTCTACATTGCTCTTTAACATTGTAATGGAAGTTTTAGCCATTGCAATTAGGGAAGAAAAGGCAATCAAGGGTATCCACATAGGTTCAGAAGAGATTAAACTTTCACGCTTCACAGATGATATGATTGTATATCTGGAAAACACCAGGATTTCGACTATAAAACTTTTAGAAGTGATCAAGGAATACAGCAGTGTATCAAGCTACAAAATCAAGACTCATAAATCAGTAGCCTTTATGTACACCAACAACAAACAAATCGAAAAAACAGTCAAAGACTCTATTCTTTCACAGTAGTGCCAAAGAAGATGAACTATTTGGGAGTCTACCTAACAAAAGATGTGAAAGATCTCTATAAAGAGAACTATGATACTCTAAGAAAAGAAATAGCTGAACATATCAACAAATGGAATAACATACCATGCTCATGATTGAGAAGAATCAACATTGTTAAAATGTCCATACTACCCAAAGCAATATACAATATTAATGCAATTCCTATTAAAGTTCCATTGTCATATTTTAAAGATCTCAAAAAAATAATACTTCGTTTTATATGGAATCAGAAAAAACCTCGAATGGCCAAGACCATACTTAGAAATAAAAACAAAGCAGGAGGAATCACACTACCAGACCTGAGACTGGACTATGAATCAATAGTGATCAAAACAGCATGGTACTGGCACAAAAACAGAGAGGTAGATGTTTGGAACAGAATAGAGAACCAAGAGATGAATCTAGCTACTTACCATTACTTGATCTTTGACAAGCCAATTAAAAACATTCAATGGGGACAAGACTCCCTTTTTAACAAATGGTGCTGGGAGACCTGGCTGGCGACCTGTCGAAGACTGAAATTGAACCTACACCTTTTACCCCTAATGAAAATAGACTCACACTGGATTAAGGATTTAAACTTAAGACATGAAACTATAAAAATACTAATCAAAAGTGCAGGGAAAACTCTGGAACGAATTGGCCTGGGTGAATACTTTATGAGGAGGACCCCCAAAGCAATGGAAGCAGTATCAAAAATACACTACTGGGACTTGATGAAACTAAAAAGCTTCTGCACGGCCAAGAACACAGTAACTATAGCAAGCAGACAGCCCTCAGAATGGGAGAAAATATTTGCAGATTATGCCTCTGACAAAGGTTTAATAAGCAGAATACACAGAGAACTCAAACATATTAGCAAGAAAAGAACAAGTGATCCCATCTCAGGATGGGCAAAAGATATGAAGAGAAACTCTCTAAAGAAGACAGGTACACGTCCTTCAGACACATGAAAAAATGCTCACTATCCTCAATCATCAGAGAAATGCAAACCAAAACTACCTTGAGATATCATCTAACTCCAGTAAGATTAGCCCATGTGACAAAATCCCCAAACCAGAGATGTTGGTGAGGATGTGGAGAAAAGGTAACACTTCTACATTGCTGGTGGGAATGCAAACTAATACGTTCCTTTTGGAAAGACGTTTGGAGAATACTCAGAGATCTAAAAATAGACCTGCCATTTGATCCTATAATTCCTTTACTTGGTATATACCCAGAAAACTAAAAATCACATTACAACAAAGATATCTGTACCAGATTGTTAATTGCAGCCCAATTCATAATTGCTAAGTCATGGAAGAAGCCCAAGTGTCCATCGATCCACGAATGGATTAATATGCAGCTTTAAAGAAAGATGGTGACTTTACCTCTTTCATATTTACATGGATGGAGCTGGAACACATTCTTCTTAACAAAGTATCTCAAGAATGGAAGAAAAAGTATCCAATGTACTCAGCCCTACTATGAAACTAATTTATAGGTTTCATATGAAGGCTATAACCCAATTATAGCACAAGAAGACGGGGAAAGGAGTAGGGAGGGAAAGGGAGGGGAAGGGTGTGTGGAGAGAGGGTAAATGGTGGGATCACACTTATGGTGTATCTTAGAAGGGACAGGTGAAACCTACTAAATGCAGAACACAAATGTTTTCACACAATAAACAAGAAAATCCCATGAACAGTTGGATGAAAATATTTCAGATTGTATGTGAAGCCCACACACTGTACCCTATGAACGCACTAATGTACACAGCTATGATTTAATGAAAAAAAAAACCTAAAATATTAAAACATAATTTTTCCCAAGAGATTTAACAGATATCATGTTTAGGTACTAAATTTGCTGTATTAGAATTCTCAGAATGTATCATTTTCTCAGAAGTTATTGATCCTATTTTTTAAAATAATGTTGCAATATGAGAACCTCAATAGATTTATGAGCCTCACAATGGCCATAATGCCCTGTGATAATCTTCAACAAGTCACTTGGTGTTTTAATTCTTTTTTTATGCATATAAAGATAATTTTAAAATAAATGTGCCCTTTTATTTTTGAGGCATAATCTCACTTTGTCATCCTCAGTAGAGAGCTGTGGCATCAGCTCACAGCAACCTCAAACTCTTGGGCTCAAGCAATTCTCTTGCCTCAGGCTCCTGAGCATCTGGGACTACAGGCGCCTTCCACAAGTCCCAGCTAAATTTAGAGGAGTCTCACTCTTGCTCAGGCTGGTCTCAAACTTGTTAGCTCAAGCAATCCACCTGTCTCAGTCTCCCTGAGTGCCAGGATTACAAGTGTGAGCCACCCACCTGGCCAATAAATGCACCTTTTTAATAAAACATAATACATGTCATGAAATAGAATCATTTTGATATAATCACAATAGAAATGTTTGCTAAATTTATTTTGTCTTGTGAATATTAAATACATAAACAATGGGCTTTAGTTATCGCTTACCTTTTATGAATAATTTTTTAATGTGTTATGACATGATAATAAACATCTGAAAATTGCATATACTACATGTATATTGTGCCTACTTATTTCCTATAATCATAACTACTATGCAGTAGTTTTTTTTTTTTAAAGTTGTAGCCTCCTACCTCCATTAAGACCTCAGTTTTTGGTGCAGTTACATTTACTGTCTGGGCCTTAAACAGGATACATCTGATATAAATGAAAATCAATGCCTTGCTCAATTTTGCAACGTGGATTTTAAATACAAAATCTGATTTAAGAAAATATTATTTCTGAGGCATTAAGCATAGGTTTAGAGACTCATAATAAAGAGTTGTGCTAAACATAGTGTCATTTTTTTTTACCACTCAAATTCTACTGGCTAGTTTTCATTGCCAGAATAAATATGCTAGATATGAAATACACACACACACACACACACACACACATATACTAGAGAACCTCATATACAAATGAATATATTCACATACAGGTTGAAGGGAGTGCTCAGTGGTAAAATTTCATGAATGTATCCTGTGACACTTCCTAATGTGAAGAGATAAGTATTGAGCTTGAGTAAATCTTTATTCTTTGTGGTAGGTTCACTCTCATCTGTGACTGGTGTTTATAGTTTTATGCTAATGATGAAAAGTGTCCAGTTATGATATGGACCTATTTAATAATGCTCATGATCAAAGACCACAGGCAGCCATTTCATTATACAAATGCATTCCAGGTTTTTTTTTTTTTTTTTAAGTCAAAATAGATAAAAGACATAGGCCATGGCTCCTGATTTAAATGTTCTTTCCTTAAGCAAGATGCCTTTGGCTTTCTAATCCAGAATAAGACCTCTCTGTTGCACACTCAGAGATTTCTACACTTCACCTTCCTTGGCATGCATAGCCCATAATTGTACTTACTTTCTTAATAATTATCTCAGATTTGATTTCCTTTAAGCAGAGCCTGAGATGGTATTCATGAGATGGATAACTTTTGAAGAGAAGGCTTTCAGAACAAATATGTATGAGAATGAGAGAAACAGAACAGGGAAAAACAGGTAAGCAAAGGTATGGTTGGAGTGGAGTTTAGCTTCAAGCCTGACCCCACAGAGGAGTCCTAGAATGTAAATTGTCCCACGAGTATATTTCTCCCTAAAGTAAGGTTATTGTCCTTTCGTACATAGCATCTGTGAGCCACTGCGACAGGCTGCCCTCAAGGCACTATTGTGGCAGGGGAGCAAAGGGGAAGGCTTAATTCCTGGGTATCTCCAAACAAATGACTCCACTATCCTAAGTGCAAAATTTACAAAAATGCTGTAAAAATATGTTATTACAACAAAATCCTACCATGACAGCTGAAATAGACACACCAAACCAATGAAAAGGTTTCCAGGACTCTAGGCAGGGAAGCAATGCCTCAGTGACAACTGCCTTTCTTCTTTAATATCTCTAAGTTCAGTAATGACAATGCAACTTCAGTCTTGTTGAGGGGCTGAAAGATATCAGACACATACTAGTGATGCAAAAAATATTTATGGTAAGACTGAATAAATAAATGAATCAATGGAATCATCTAGTGTTTAGCAAATCATGTTTTACCTACTTTAAATTCACTGTCATTTTGATAAGAATTGACCCAGTACGTGATTGGAACTTACTGAAAGTTAGCTCTAACATTTGAGTGTAAAAAAAAAAAGGTCACCAGATTAAAAGATACATCCAGAATTGTTACTATGATTTCCATTTAATAATCATTTTTTCCTAATTTAATTAATTTAATCATCATTTTTCAAAATCAATTCCCTCAGTGATTAGGTCAGCACATTTCTTCTGTAAACAGTCAGGTCGTATGATACCTATTTATCTAGCAGATGGGTTAAGTAAACAGAAAAGCAAAGATACCTGTAAGTATAAGAAATATATTATTGTGTTACATTAATTCAATATTTGTTAACTAATGTGATTAACCTATTACTATTCACTGTCAATATGCATGTTTATGTATTTGCAATATTAATGTAACGCATTATATACTGTTCTCACCTGCCATTATGTCAGAAACATTTTGTTTTTCTATATATCCTTCAAATGTACAATAATGAATATATAATACACATACATACACTTACATGTAGATATGCATGCATATTCTAATAAACGGTTCTCTTGTCTGAAATATTTTACTATCAGAATCTTTTTGTTTGCTATTATTAGAACTACAATGAAAATATTTGAGCATGCTTAAATTTGTTTGTGGGCTAAAATTAAGAATAAAAATATGATACTCAAGTATAAAGCAATTTAATTTCTCTGCCATATTATTTCTCAGAAAGTCTTTGCTAAATTACTGAGTTGACCATAATAAATGAATATGGCAATTTCCTTAGACTATCCTCAAGATTGCATGTTTTATTTTTATTTGTTTATTTACTAACCTTACTATTCAAAAAACTCTTAAGGTTTCTTTATTTTATATTGTTTGATAGATAAGAAATTAGATATTTGTCTTATCTATTTATCAATTTTATTTTCAATTTTATAAGCTATAATATTGTTTGCCCATCAATTTAATTGGGATCTGAAGTCTTTCCTACAAACTTAAGTACATGTCATCATCATCATATGAAGGAAAATGTCTGTAACATGTGATAATTCTGTTTAATTTATATTTCCTATTTCCCAGATAATTCATACAGATACGTATTTCATCCTATTCTCTCCTATTAGTTCAAACAAAAAAAAATTCTTCCTTTTTTAGCCTTCACATGAAAGCTATAAATTAGCTCTATATTAGGGCTGAGTACATTGGATACTTGTTCTTCCATTCTTGAGATACTTTGCTAAGAAGAATATGTTCCAGCTCCATCCATGTAAACACAAAAGAGGTAAAGTCTCCATCTTTCTTTAAGGCTGCATAGTATCAATGTCTTTATATAGTGATTAAGAAAATGCTATGAAGGCTATCTCTTATGATCAAAATGTTTCTGATTGTATATGAAGCACATTCTGTCCTATGATTGCACCAATGTGCACAATTATGATTTAATAAAATTATTTTAAAAAAAATTCTTCCACCAAAGAACTGTTAATTTCTCTAGTCCATTACATTCTAATTTTTCTATTGCTTAACATTCATTTTTAACTATTTAATGCACTTGTCATTTATTTTATTTTTATTGTGGCAAGAATACTCAACATGAAATCTTCATCACTGACATTGTTAAGTGCATAGTATTGTTAACTCTAAGCACTACATTGTACAGCAGATCTCATAACTGAAACTTTATACCCATTGAATAGCAATTCACCATTTTCCCTTTTACCTAGCTCCTGCCAACTACCATACTATCTGTTTCTCTGAGTTTTGGTGGAAGTGGAAGTAAGCAGTATTTATTCTTCTGTGACTAACATAGTTGATTTATTATAAAGTTTACCAAGTTCATGCATGTTGCTGCATATAGCAGGATTTCCTTTTATTTTAAATAATATTCCCTTGTATGCATAGACCACATTCTGTTTATCATTTTATTTGTGAATGGACATTTAGTTTGTTTCCACATCTTGACAATTGTGAATAATGCTGCAATGGGCATAGTTGTGTAATATCTCTTTCTAATCCTGATTTCAATATTGCAGATGTATGCTCAGAAATGGGGCTGTTGGATCACATAGTAATTCCATTTTAAATTTGTTGAGGAATGGAATTTGTTTATATAGTAGCTGCAACATATTCTTCTTCTACAAGAGTGTGCAGAAGTTTCAACTTCTCTACATTCTCACTAATATTTTCATTTGGAGATTTTTTGTTTGCTCGTGTTAGGTTTTGTTTCTTTATTTGTTTTTGTTTTTCTTGTTGTTGCTGTTTTGATAATGTTGATCCTCACAAGTTTGAGGTGGTATCTCAGTATAGTTTTTATTTGCATTTCCCTCATTATGATGGTGGGCATCTTTTCACATATCTTTTGGCCATTTGTACATCTTGTCTGGAGAAATATTAATTCAAGTGCTCTGTTCATTTTTAAATCAGAAAAATTTGATTTGATTTTTTGGCTACTGATTTAACCCCTACGTATGTATTGATTATTAACCCCTATCAGAATGTGGTTTGCAAACATTTTCTCCCATTGTGTATGCTTCCTGTTCACTTAGTTGGCTGTTTTCTTTGCTGTGCAGAATGTTTCAGTTTGTTGTAGTCCCCTTAATTTTTGTTTTATCACCTGAGTTTTTGGAGTCATGTCCATGAAATCACTCTCAAGACCAATGTAATGAAGATTTTCTCTTATATTTTTTCTCAAAGTTTCACAGTTAATATAGATCATGTTTATCTGCAGGGTAAGATAAGGGTCCAATTCATTCTTTTGCATGTGGATATCTAGTTTTCACAGCACCATTTGTTAAAGGGACTCTATGTCCCACATTGTGCATCTTGGCAACTTTTTTGAAAATGAGTTGACCGTATATTATGGTAAGATGATTTCCTAATGGACTTGCACTATGCCCATTTTCATGTGTTAAGTTTTTGAGAATAGAAAAGCAATAAACATATAAAAGCATAAAACTTGGAATTTTGAAGAAATCAACAAAATTAACGATAAAATCAGAAATTACAGAAAAGGTACTATAACTGATGGCACAGAAATGGAAAGATCATAAGAGACTATAATGAATTAGTATACATCAGCAAGTTGAATAACCTGGAAGAAATGAATAAATTTCTAAAAATATACAACCTACCAAGACTGAATCATGAAGATAAGAGAAGAGTCTGTAAAGAATGTAAGTAAACATTAAAAGTATTAAGAAAGAGTGAGAATTAAGTAATTTTGTTGAGGTTGAATGTATCTTCTTTCATAAAACACACAAAGAGTGTGTCTGTACCCTGTGAAGAAAGTGGCAGCATAGGTAGTATATACCATTTAGCAAATGAGAGAACGGAGCTCCAAAATCCTTCAGGTCAGTCTCACATTGAAAATAAGTAGAACATTTAGGATTTCAATCTTTGTTTTTTTCCACCTCTGAACTCTATGCATTTTTCATTATACCTGCTAGAAACAAAGATGTAAGTGTTTGTTTGAAAGTTGGCTGGGGAGCAAATTCTTCCTGCAAGGTTGTAGGTATAATCAAGGCAGATTTGGGGCAGTCTATTTGAGACCTGGGAATGATTTATTCATCCTACTTTATGATGTTTGACTCAATGAGTTTAGGAAATCAATTGATGTGCTCCAACCTTGGCAATCAAGAAGATCAGAAATTTTCCCAATTAACTCTTGAAAAAAAAATCACTCTTTATGTATTTCCCTAGAAAGCCTCCTAGCCTGTATGTACCTACTATGGATGACCCCTGATACATGGGAATTCATTCTTCATTTGGTTCTTGTTGTTGATAACTAGAAGGAAATACATTGATGTAGTTGCTTCATTCCAATTTTCTAGACTTGAGTATTTAAAGTTTTTATTCCTTTTTGTCAGACATCTCCTTACTGTCAGTGTCAGTCTGGACAGTGCCTTTCAAGTCTCTGTGACTTTGGGAAATTACTAGGACCCTTAATTATTGGCAAATTCATGTGAAACTGCAATACAAAGATGAAAACTCATAAATTGAAGGATTTTCTCTAAGGAAATGGTACACTTGGAAAGTAACTCGTAGAGCCTAAATCCATGCTGAACAGCTCACCCTTGCACAGTCCAGAATGCAGGTACTTTGGAAGAATCTCACTTTGGAACAGTACTGAGAGTTCTAGAAAACATTTATATCTTCATCACTAATTGGGATCTAGTCTTTTCTAATTTGTTAGCAAATTCTAACAAAATTGCTCCAAGAGGATTTTGAAATACCTAGAAAGAGATATGCCAGGTTTAAAGTACTTTTCTAGGCAAGCACAGACAATTATCTTAGGAGCTTTATTCTGGAGTTCAGAAGATTGAACTGAAGAAAGGTCAGTAATTGGGTACTGTAAATTTTTATTAAAGCCAGGTAATTGAGGTAAATAAATAATTTCTACAGAACAATAAATAAGCTCTATTCAGATCAAGATGGTAAGGCTAGGGAAAAGAGGATGAATAAGGAGTGAGTGAGGTAATATTTCCTACAGCTTTTGCTCCTATTATTTTGACTGTTAATACTGGTTTTTAATTTCAGGTTAATGTGAGGGTACAAATGACCAGGACCAGGTCACAATATTTGAATTTGTTAGGTAAGGTCCATCTGGTAGGTCTGCCCCTCAAACAAAAGATGTGCATTATATCCCTACAACTGTGCCCATTAAGTGGTAGCACACCAATCCCAACTCTTCCTCTGTCCCCTTTTCCCTATTCCTTCTTCCCCCAACCAGAATTGAATTGAGTTTGACTCCTACATGGGTGTGTATTAGATCATCTCTGGCATCATATTAGTATTGAGAGTACATCAGATATTTGTTTTTCCATTCTCATGATACTTTACTAAGGAGAATATACTTCAGCTCCATCTAGGTTAATACAAAAGATGTAAAATCCCCATATTTTTATGGCTGAACAGTATTCATAGTATATACCAAAGTTTGTTAATCCATTCCTGAGTTGATGGGTATTTAGGTTTTTTTCCACATCTTGGCAATTGTAAATTGATCTGTGATAAATAATCTAGTGCAAATATCTTTACAATAAAATGATTTTTTTTTCCTTCTAGGTAGATGTTTAGTAGTGGGATTGTGGGTTCAAATGGGAGGTCTAATTTGAGTTCTTTGAGGATTCTCTATACTTATTTTCAAAGAGGCTATATGAGTTTGCAATCCCACCAACAGTGTAAAAGTGATCCCCTCTTGCCACATCCATGTTAGCATTGCAGCTTTAAGACTTTGTGATGTAGGCTAATTTTAGGGGGTTACGTCATATCTCAGGGTAGTTTTGATTTGCAGTTCTCTGATGATTAAAGCTGATGAGCATTTTTTCACAAGTTTGTTGCCATTTATCTGTCTTCCTCAGAGAAGATTCTATTCATGTCTCTTGCCCAGTCACAAATGGGATTGTTTGCTCTTTTTCTGTTGATTAACTAGAGTTTTCTACAAATCTTAGTTATCAAAACTATTGTCAGATCCATAACATGCAAATGTTCCCATTCTGGAGGTTGTTTATTTTCTTTGTTGTGTACTTAAATATCCAGAAGCTTTTCAGTTTAACTAAGTCCCACTAGTTTATTGTTTTGTTGTTATTACAATTACTATAGAAGTTTTCTTCATAAAATCTTTC
>CAUYRH010028623.1:0-14538 GCA_963574655.1 Perodicticus potto
TCCGCCTCCCAAGTAGCTGGGACTACAGGCGCCCGCCACAACGCCCGGCCATTTTTTGGTTGCAGCCGTCATTGTTGTTTGGCGGGCCCGGGCTGGATTCAAACCCGCCAGCTCAGGTGTACGTGGCTGGTGCCTTAGCCCATTGAGCCACAGGCGCCTAGCCTATATATATATTTTTTGAGACAGAGTCTCACTCTGGCACCCTGAGTAGAGTGCTGTGGTGTCATAGCTCACAGCAACCTCAAGCTCTTAGGCTCAAGCCATTGTCTTGTCTCAGTTTTTCAATTTTTAGTAGAGACAGGATCTTGCTCTTGCTCAGGCTAGAAAGAAATGAAAAATTAGCCAGCTGATGTGGTGGGCACTTGTAGAACCAGCTTCTAGGGAGGCAGAGGCAGAAAAATGGCTTAAGTCTAGGAGTTTGAGGTTACTGTGAGCTAGGCTAACACCACAGCACTCTAGCCTGGTGACAGAGTGAGAGACTCTCATCTCAATTTAAAAACAAAAAAGAAAATGTGTTCAGTGAACAAATGAATGAATGATTTACTGAGTACTAGTGCACTCTGGCACTGTGTAGGGCACTTTACCTATGATATATACAATTGTTAAGTCCTGACAATCATAATCACTACGAAGTGCGACTCCTATTTTAAAGCCAAAGGAAACCAGGTCAAACTCTGTACCTTTCACAGCACAGCAGAGAACCTTTATTTGCTCTTCTGTCTGCCTAGAACCCCCCATCTCCTGCTTACTCCTACTTGGCCTTCTTGGCTTACTTGACCTTTAAGATCAACTCAGACATCTTTTCCTTCAGGTAGCCTGTCCTGCTCCAGGCTGGTCAGTCACCCCCCTGCCACCTGCTGTAGGCTGCCTGGCTTTCTCACCCTACCTCCAGCAGCTGGGTGGCCTGGGGAAGGTTACTTCACCCCTCTGTACTTTAATCTTTGCATCTAAAAGGAGAGAGAACATAATAAAACCTGCTTCATGAGACTGTTGCAAAGATTGAATGAAATGAGGTAAGCAATGACCTTTGTAGAATGCCTGGCATATAGTAAGTCCCAGTATTATGATTTGTCTACCATTGCATTTACATGCTATGTTGTAACTGGTTGTTTAATGGTCCTTCTTCTTTGCTATGATTTGAATGTTCGTGCCCTCTCCAAAATTCATGTTAAAACTTAATTCCCGGCAGGTCATGGTAGCTCATGCATATATTCCCAGCACTTTTGGTGGCTGAGCTGAGAGGATTGCTTAAGGCCAGGACTTTAGGACAAGTCTGAGCACCAGAATGAGACCATGTCTCTGCAGAAAATAAGAAAAGTTAGCCACGTGTGGTGGCACATGCCTATAGTCCCAGCTATTCAAGAGGCTGAGGCAGGAGGATTACTTGAGCCCAGGAGTTCAAGGCTGCAGTGAGCTATGATCACACCAGTGCACTTCAACCTGGTGACAGAGTGAGACTCCATCTCAGACAAAATAAAACTTAATACCCAATACAATAATATTAGAGGAGGGTCCTTTAAGAGGTGATTAAATAATGAGGGCAGAGCTCTTTTTTTTTGAGACAGAGCCTCAAGCTGTCACCGTGGATAGAGTGCCGTGGCATCACAGCTCACAGCAACCTCCAATTCCTGGGTTCAAGCGAGTCTCCTGCCTCCACCTCCCAAGTAGCTGGGACTACAGGCACCCGCCACGACGCCCGGCCATTTTTTGGTTGCAGTCATCATTGTTGTTTGGCAGGCCTGGGCTGGATTCAAACCCGCCAGCTCAGGTGTACGTGGCTGGCGCCTTATCCCGTTGAGCCACAGGCGCCGAGCCAAGGGCAGAGCTCTTATGAAGGGGATTAATCACCTTATTGGGGGGCTGGAGAGAACTAGCTAGGTCCCTTTTATCCTTCCACCAAATGAGGACACAGTGTCCTTCCCTTCCGGAAGATGTGATGCTCAAAGCACCATTTTGGAGACAGAAACCATGCCCTCACCAAACCTGCCAGCACCGTGAGCTTGGACTTGCCAGCTTCCAGCACTAGGAGAAATCAATTTGTTGTTATAACAGATACTTTGTTATAGCATCAGAAATGAACTGAGATATTCCGTTACCAGTTGGGTGTTGTTAGAAGGCAGTGCCACGTTAACACCAAAGAGGCACATAGTAGGTTAATGATCCCTGTTCGCTAAGTCAACAATAGTAACAGTCAACACTTACTGTTAGTGTGTTCTTTTTATGTGCCAAGTCAGTTGCCAAACACTTGAAGTCAATTAGCTTCCTCTAAGCTTCACTACAAACCTACGAGGTGCTATTATTTTTGCCATTTTACAGATCAGGAAGCTGAGGTTTTCAACTCTTAAGCAAATTGCCACCCAAATAGTAAAAGAAGAGGCCAGCATTCATACTAACAGGAAGGAAGGAAGGAATGAAGCAAATCAACTTGACCTTACTATTGGCTTAGTCAACCCATGGCTCAGGGGAATTAGTGTACATTTGTGTGTAAAAGGGCAGGAGAGAGCTAATAAACTTGCAGCTCTCCCACCCTGAATCCCTGCCTCCCTCTGGCTCCAGCCTAAATAATACAATGGCAGCTAATTGTTTGCTGCTGCCCTGATGCTATCTCTGGCTGTCAAGCACCCAGCTTGGGGTCGGGGAGCACGTTTCATTTTCCTCTGGAGAATTGTTGTTGTTCACCTCTGGGTGAGGGCTTGGGGGGGGAGCAGTGCAAGGCCCCTGGGTTTCCTTGCCTCTCCACTTCTCTCTACAACAAATTCCTGCAGAGGAATGTATGTACCAAAGCCACCTGATGAATAAATCATCAAGCCCTGAGGAGCACAGCAACAGACTGCAGCCGTGATCCTGACTGTTTCAAAATCAGGAGAGAGAGAAAAAAATTCCATCTCTGAACACTACACTGGGGGAAGTTTCCACTTGCCCTGAGTTTCAACCCCCTTCAGGAACTGTCAGAAACACACCGCCATGTGCTGCCAGCACCCAGCACATAGAGCGGTTTGGGCTTGTCCAAGGCTGGAAACAAACTCGGAGCTGGCCCCAAATGGTCCTGCCAGCCTAGTAAACGGGTCCTGAGGAAAGAAGGATAGTGGGATGGTCGAAAGCCCACAGTGGGCTCGCCTGGCCAACACAGGCAGCTGGGGGGGAGTGAAGAACATGTATTTCAGGGGTGGCCTTGGGGTCCAATCCCAAACCCTCACCTGCTGAGTAACTGTGGTCACTTGTCCTTTTTTTGCTTCAATTTCCTCAGCTGTAAAATGGGGGTCATAATTCTCACTTTACCGGTTGTTGGGATTGAAAGCATGCTATCTAGCCATTCCTTCCTAGGTCACACGGCTATGGTTATCACTCACCATCAGACTCATGGAGCAGCGGTTTACTGTCAAAGGCCTTTGAAATTCACAGCACAGTTTCAACCATGCCCCCTGGGCACTGAGCACAGACCTCAAGGCTGCCCTTCAATAATTAATTCACACAATAAATATTTATTGAGTACTATTTGTCAGGCCCAGGGGCTGGGATGGACCAGACAGACATGGAGACTGCCCTCCAGGAGCCTGGCCATCTGGCTGGGGAGACAAGACACACTCGTGGTGGGAAAGCTGAATGTAAGGTGACAGTGTGAAGTGATACTGATGAGCCTTTGCTTAGATATTTAGCAGAACCCCTTTTATAGAGACGGCATGAAATGAGTACACTATTTGTTGGAATGAGGAAAAGGGAATACTGAAAAAGCACCCTCAATGCCCCAGAAGGTGAAGTGTGTCAGGGTGTCAGCCTCTCAGAGCAGCTGGGGAAGCAGAGGGCCCCTCGCTACAGGCAAGGTTACAGAAAAGTTTGCGGGGATTCTGAGAGATCAGGCATCTTCCTCACATGGGGGTCGCTGGAAGAGCCCGGATTTAAACACCGGCTTTTCTTGACTCTCAAGCTGACGTTGTTTGCACAGTGTCACGGTGAAATTCACACTATGTCTCCTTACCTCTGAGGACTTCAGAGCATCCACAGACCAAGATACCTGAGGGCTAGGCCAGGGTTGGGGCAAATTTGGGATCAGAGCTCAGAGGGCTTTGAGTGCCAGAGTAACATGTTCAATCTTGGGTTACTGACAGTGCAAATGACAAGTTAGGAGCTATATTTGGGAAAGGGAGTTAGTAACTAGGGCAGCAATCACAGGAATAATATATCAACTGCTATTGTTGGGCCCTGTGCTCACCCCAATCCTGTTGTTACAAAGCACATTTTATTTATTTATTTATTTTTTGAGACAGAGCCTCAAGCTGTCACCCTAAATAGAGTTCCGTGGCATCGCAGCAAACAGCAACCTCCAACTCCTGGGCTCAAGTGAGTCTCCTGCCTCCGCCTCCCAAGTAGCTGGGACTACAGGCGCCCGCCACAACGCCCGGCCATTTTTTGGTTGCAGCTGTCATTGTTGTTTGGTGGGCCCCGGCTGGATTCAAACCTGCCAGCTCAGGTGTATGTGCCTGGCGCCTTAGCCTGTTGAGCCACAGGCGCCGAGCCACAAAGCACGTTTTAGAGATGAGGAAAAGGAGGATCAGAGAGGTTAAGTCAGTGCTGCAGGATCTGAACTCACAGCCCGTGCTCCTGGCACTGCCTCACATGTCTGGGGAGAGGTAGCAACTAGAAAAAGACTGCAGAAAAGGAGGGTCGCTGACGTGCAAGGCAAGAGACCTGTGACAAATATTAAGAAGAGGCCTGTGTCTCTCTAAGCGCTGGGCCGGGCCAGTATCACCGTGGCCCTGTGATAGGCTTTGCCTCTTCCCATGTGTCTCCTGCCAGAATGCCCTTTCGCTCCTCGCAGCCTACTGAAAGCTGATCCACCCATCCTAAGGCCATTCTCCATCCTACCTCCCACTGCTCTTAGTGCCTCTGACCCCTAGACCTAAATCTAAAGCCAGGATCTGGATCTGCCACCTCTTGGCTGTGCAATCTGAGTCAATCTCAGGGCCTCAGTTTCCTCATTTGTCATAGGACAGCATTAGCCCTTCCTCACTGGGTTCTGTAAGAACTAAATTAAAAGGCAACAAGGAATATAGATGTGCTCTAAAAGCAAAAGAGTGCTTTTAATGTGCAACGGAGGACTTACTGTTATAACTTTGCGGCGTTTTGAGTTTTTGCCTCTTGCCTGCTCCTCTGTGGGAGACACCACAGTGGACTCCAGTCTAGGTGTCTCATTGGGGAAAGGCTCTAGAAACCAGAACAGCCAGCTATAGCCAAGGGGCCAGGTTGCTGGCCTACCCCCCTACCCACCAGCCCTTTCCTGAGTCTGGCGTGGCCTTTGTTTTCCCAGGCAGCTGCAGCCCTGCATGATTACAAAATTCCCCTCCTTCCGTGTTACCTATTTCAGGATGACCCAGCCAGGAGGTCATAAAATGCAAAAAGGAAGTGGGAGCGCCCCACAGTTGTAGGGACTGGGACTCCAGGGGCAGTAACCTGTCTGTAGGTCTGTCTACCTCTGGGGAAATGGGCCATAAATCGCTGCCTTAAGGGCTGGTGAATGGATACGAGCTATTTATAAAATGTCTAGGGCTTTTGAACTCTTTTTAAAGAGTCAATAGCCTTCTCTTGGGTAATTGGGGCTTGGTCTTGAGGACTCAAATGTTTCAGCAAACAAAGCCCCCAGCGCCCAGCTGGAGAGAGGGAGGAAGAAGTGTTTGCAGGGAGGGGCTGGAGCCACTGCAGGCACAGTCTCACTGCGTTTTTCTGTGGCATCAGGTCGGGGCTGGCCACTGAGTATGCATAGGTTAACTCATGCTTAAGGAGTATTCCTTGCCTTAAAAACTAGGAGCAGCAGATCTGTGAAGTTTGCATAAAATGCTGTGACTTGGCACTTGCTGTTTCTTCCATCTTGAATATTCTCCCGTTGGTCACTTCTTAAATGTCACCTTCACTGAGAGCCCTCCTCTGCTGAACATCCCGGCATCTGGAATCACATTGCCTAGTTTTATATTCTTCAGGGAACTTTCTACCATCTGAGAGCTGGGCTTTATGGCCCGGTGTTCCCCATCAGACCCTTGGCATCAACACTCTGCTTGGCCTATGGCAGGTGCTACCTAAAAGTCTGTTGCAATAATGAATAAATAAACACAGGAAAAACACAGGAGGGGCCCTCAACTCTATTAGGGAACAGGGGAGAGGAGGTAGGAATTGTGAACAGCCTCAGAAAGAAGGTGACATTTGGGCTGGGCCTGAAGCCAGGAATAAGAGTGTACCCCACAGAAGGGCCAAGGACTTAGCTGTGCCCCAGCTGGCCAGGCCTGGCTAGAGCACAGCTGCCAAGGTGAGAAGTGACAGGGCAGGTTTCAAAGACCATGCACCATGTGGTGTGCCCAGAGTACAGGTGGCACGGGATGAGCTCTAGGTGAAGCTTAAAGTCAGGATATGGAAGGTTCTGGAAACTGAACTATGAATAACTTGGATTTGAAAAAAATGACATTTCACCAGGAGTTTGCAGGGAGGAAAAGTGGAAAAGGAGGGAGAAAGGAAGAGAGGGAAGAAGAGATGGAGTTCAGAGGATTTTAAGTCAGTGAAAGTATTCTGTATGAGATTATAACGTGAATATGTGCTGCTATACTCATGGCATGCACAACATAAAGAATGAACCCTGGCCGGGCGCAGTGGCTCGAGCCTGTAATCCTAGCACTCTGGGAGGCTGAGGTGGGTGAATTGCCTGAGCTCAGGAATTTAAGAGCAGCTGAACTAGAGCAAGACCCCGTCTCTAAAAATAGCCTGGTGTTGTGGCAGGTGCCTGTAGTCCCAGCTACTTGGTAGGCTGAGGCAAGAGGATCATCTGAGACCAAGAGTTTGAGGTTGCTGTGAGTTATGATGCCACTGCACTCTACTAAGGGTAACAAAGTGAGACTGTATCTCCAAAAAAAAAAAAAAGGAAGAATAAACCCTAATGTTAACTATGGACTTTAGTGAATAATAATGTATCAATATTGGCTCATCAATTGTAACAAATGCTACTCACTAATGCAGAATGTTAATAAATAAGAAGAGAAACTGATGGGAGGCAGGGGTATGTGGGAGGTCTTTATATGTTTTTGCTTATCTTTCTGCAAACCGGAAACTGCTCTAAAAAATGAAGACATTACTTTAAAAAACAAACACTACATGTCCAACATTAGGATATTAATTAAACAGGCTCTGACAGAACCACACAGTGGAGTACTATATGATTAGAGAAATTATGCACCAATGAGGAACAATCTCTAAGAAAAAGTAAATGCCAGCCACTGAGTATGCCACGCTTCCATCACCCACGAGTTTGCTTGACCGTGGCAAGACTGTGTCTGGAAAAATACAGGAGCCAGTGCAACATTGCTGGTCTCTGAAGAGGGAATGCTGGAGACTTTTCACTCTGTATCCTTTTGTATCTTTCAATTTTGTGCTATGTATAAGTAACATCTATTCGAAAACAACATAAAGTCTAAATTTAATTAGCAAATTTAAAAAACCTGTTGTCTTTTTCGCTTATACAACAGGAAAAGAAAAAGAAGAAAATACAACAGGAAAGAAAGAAAAACCTAGCGCTCGGTTCCTGTCTGCCAGGAGTTTCTAGTCTCCTGCACCCTGTACCTCTTCACTTACTGTGAAGATTATTCAAATACTTCTTATTTGTGAAGATTAGTTATTTTGAAGTATTTGCTTCTATCTGTCCGTCTTCCTATTAAAATGTAAGCTCCTTAAAGACATGGGTGGGATCTGCCAGGTATATTGCTGTATCTCTGGTACCTGCTTTAAAAAACTTTTAATAACCACGTTGATACACTGATAGCTTAAATTCAGCCTCTTCGATGGAGATTTGCCTGATTGCTTCTCCTAAATTTTAATTTATGCCTGTTTTCTTTCTTTGATTCATTCAACAAATACTTACTGAGTGCCTACTAAGTGTCAGACACTTCTCAGTTCTATCTTGCCATGCAGTCTTTTGCTCACGTTTCCTTCCCCCTCCACCTGATCGCTGGTTTGGCGCGTGGATTCTATGTTATCCTTGTATAACTGTTACTGTGCACGGATGAGAATACATGCCCAGTTATTGAGGGCATGAATTACTTCAATTCATGTTCTAACTGAATGAGTTCATTTAAATGACTAACACGGGTGCAAATACTGACTTCCCATTTAATCCTCACAGCAAGCAATGGAGATCAGCATATGTTTGCAGATGAAGAAACTGAGGCTAGAACATTCAGTGACTTGGTCAAAGTTATATAACCAGTAAAGAGTGAAGCCCAGATTCTAGCCCAGGCTGGCTTACCTTTGGGAACCTGTAGAGTGTGAGAGAAGTATTGTGTTACCCTTGTGTCCAGGCCCCAGGCTACAATTCTGAGAAGGTCTTGAGGATTACATAATGGGACAGGGCTCTGCTGGTCTCACAGGTAACATTCTAGAACCTTCCTCTGACTGTAAGCAGGGTAAATTTTTTTTTTCCAACCTGATATTCTTTAATAACTTGCCAGGCCGATAGGAGGCCAAGCACTTCAGGGACAGGGTGGAGATGTGCTCTGGTGGGGCCGTGCTCCTGACATCAGCCTGAGCAATTCAGCTCTGGCCCAAACTTGCAGACCTCATTGAACCCCATTCAGATGCTCCCTGACACACAGCTAACATGCTGTGATTTTCAGGTTAATTTTCTTTTATTTTCAATAGATTTAGTGGGTATAAGCAGAATTTTGTTATCTGGATATATTGTATAGTGAAGTCTGGGCTTTTAGTGTACCCATCACCCAAATAGTGCATATTGTACCCCACAGGTAAATTTTCACTCTCATCACCCCCACAGTGTCCTCCTATTGAGTCTTCAGTATCCATCGTACCACTCTGTGTGACCGTGCATCATATGGCCACAGCTTAGCTCCCATTTATAATGTGTAGCATGTGATTTTCCATTCCTGAGTTACTTCACTTAGGATAATGGTCTCCAGTTCCATCCAAGTTGCTGCAAAAGACATCCTTTTTTAGGGTTGAGTAGTACTCTATGGAATATGTACACCTCATTATCTTTATCCATGCAACAATTGATGGGCACTTAGGTTGATTTTCTATCTTTGTGATTGTAAATTGTGCTACAATAAACGTATGAATATGGGCATTTTTTTTTTTTTGTAGAGACAGAGACAGAGTCTCACTTTTTTGTTTTTTGTAGAGACAGAGTCTCACTTTGTCACCCTCGGTAGAGTACCGTGGCGTCTCACAGCTCACAGCAACCTCCAACTCCTGGGCTTAGGCAATTCTCTTGCCTCAGCCTCCCAAGTAGCTGGTACCACAGGCGCCCGCCACAACGCCCGGCTATTTTTCTGTTTTGCAGTTCCGCCGAGGCCGGGTTTGAACCTACCACCTTTGGTATATGGGGCCGGCGCCCTACTCGATGAGCCACAGGCCCCGCAATATGGGCATTTTTTTTGATATAATGATTTCTTTTCCTTTGAATATATATCCAGTAGAGGGATTGCAGGATCAAATGGTAGATCTATTTTTGTTTCATTGAGAAATTTCCATACTGATCTCCATAGAGGTTATACTAATTTACCTTCTTACCAAAAGTATACAAGTGTAGTGTTCCCTTTTCACTACATCCCCACTACTGCTTATTTACTTTCTTTTTTTTGAGACAGAGCCTCAAGCTGTCACCCTGGAGAGAGTGCCATGGCATCACAGCTCACAGCAACCTCCAATTCCTGGGCTCAAGCGCGTCTCCTGCCTCCGCCTCCCAAGTAGCTGTGGCGCCTCCCAGGTGCCCGCCCCAACGCCCTGCCATTTTTTTGGTTGCAGCCATCATTGTTGCTTGACGGGCCCAGGCTGGATTCGAACCCACCAGCTCAGGTGTATGTGGCTGGCACCTTACGTTGAGCCACAGGCGCTGAGCCGCTTATTTACTTTTTATAATGGCTATTCTGACTGGAATAAGATGGTATCTCACTGTGGTTTTAATTTGCATTTTTCTGATATGAGTGATATTGAGCCTCTCTTCATATATTTATTGGCCATTTGTATACCCTCTTTTGAAAAATGCCCATTCATGTCACTCACCCATTTTTTAATGGGATTGTCTTTTTCTTGCTGAGTTGTTTGAGTTCCTTATAGATTTGGGATATTAGTTCTTTGTCAGATGCATAATTTGTAAATATTTTCTCCCATTCTCGAGGCCAGTAGTTATCAACCTTCCTAATGCCTCCTAATGCCATGATTCTATAATACAGTTCCTCATGTTGTGGTGACCCCAAACCATAAAATTATTTTTGTTGCTACTTCATAACTGTAATTTTGCTACTCTTAGGAAACATAATGTAAATATTTGATATGCAGGATGTATTTTCATTGTTACAAAGGGGTCGCAACCCACAGGTTGAGAACCACTGCTCTAGGCTGTCTATTACTCTGTAATTATTTCTGTGTGGAAGCTTTTTATTTCTTTTTAAAAGTCCCATTTGTTTATGGCAGGCACCTGTAGTCCCAGCTACTTGGGAGGCTGAGGCAAGAGAATCGCTTATGAAACCTTGAGTTTGAGGTTGCTGTGAGCTGTGATGCCACAGCACTCTACCAAGGGTGACACAGTGAGACTCTATCTCCCCTCCTCAAAAAAGGCCAATTTGTTTATTTTTTTCCATTTGTTTATTTTTGTTTTTGTTTGCATTTGCTTTTGTGGTTCTTAGTTACAAATTCTTTGCCTATGCATTGCCCAGAAGACTTTTCCCTAGGTTTTCTACTAGAATTTTTATGGTTTCTGGTTTCACATTTAAGTCTTTAGTCATCTTGGTTAATTTTTGTCAGTGGTGAGAGATAGGGATCCAGTTTCTTTCTTCTGCACATGGCTATCCAATTTTCCCAGCACCATATATTAAATAGGATGTCCTTTCCCCATTGTGTGTTTTGTCTGCTTTGTCAAAGATAAGTTAGCTGTATCTTTATTTCTGAGTTCTTTTATTCTGTTGCATTAATCTGTGTGTCTACTTTTATGTCAGTACCATGCTGTTTTGGTTACTATAGCCTTAAAATATAATTTGAAGTCAGATAGTGTGATGCCTCCAGCTTTGTTCTCTTTGCTTAGGATTGCTTTGGCTATTCAGGCTTTTTCTTGGTTCCATATGAATTTTAAGATTATTTCCTCTAATACTATGAAAAATGATGCTGGTATTTAGATGGGGATAGATTTTTTAAGGGATTTTAATTGTGATGATTATTTCATGCCAATGGCTCAGTCTAAGTACCAGTGAGGAGTACCTTCAACTGCACCACATAGGTAGGTGCCACCCGAAATTAAAGGTGAACTGTCAGCACTTGGGGGTGGCAGTGCTCTCAGCAAAGGGGTGGAGGGATGATTGGGGGGTAGTGAGGAAGGGAAGAATGAGAACCAGGAATGACTAGGACTATCTGAGTCTTGTGAAGGTCAGGCAGAGGCCTCTGTCATTCAAGTGATAATGCCCCAAATATTCCATCCTAGAACTCAGTTCTGGCCTGGTCAGGGAAGAGGTATGAGTGGACAAGCTGCCAGTCAGGGAAGCCAGGTCACTGTGAGTATGGGGGCCTCAGAACTCCCTGCACTCTGGTCACAAATAGCACGGCAAAGGAAAAATTTTAAAAAAAAAACAAAGAAAGAAAACGAAAAAGAAACAATAAGCATAAGAAGTTACCAGGACCAGCCAGCGAGCCTCCACGTGCAGGGGTAACATATGCTTGCTGGAGAATACAGACAACTGCTACAAATGTGACTCGTGGACAATCTGTGCCAGGCTCTACATGAGGCACTTTGCATTTTTCATCCCACGTTACTCAACACCCTCAATGAGCAAGATGCTATTGCCACTTATAGATGAGGGAACAGGTGCTTGCCCATGTCTCATGGCTGCACAGTAGTGGAGTAGGTATTCAAACAGCTCTATCTCACCCCAAAACGGAGGCCTTAGACCCCCAAACTCTACAAGGAACTAATAGGAACTCTACAAGGAACGTATGCATGCTTAACACATGGCATGATCTTGTCTAATCCTTACAGACACCCAATGCCTGGTTTTACTGTCAGGGCCAGGCCCACCTTTATCTTAACTAAAGCCAAGATCAGTATTACTGATTTTTCCTCTTGCCTCAGGTTCTAAAATGGCTTGGTATTGGCCTTCATTATTACAGGTTTGATATTTTGTTCATGATGGATTATTTTGCACTGATTTTGGTGCTAAAAATATTATGTTCAAATATTATTTATCTTGATGACTGAACTTTTTGGGGGTGTCTCTTAAGTGCTGTATTCACAGCAAGTATCTTATTCACCTCCCCTTAGTCTTAGCCCTAAATTATACCCACTTTTCAAATGAGGAAACTGACACATGAGGATGAGTTGTGTTATTTTTCTTTTTCTTTCTTTTTTTTAATTTCTTTTTTTAAATTTATTTTCCTTTATTTTATTTTGCTTATTTTTTTGGCCAGGGCTGGGTTTGAACCCGCCACCTCTGGTATATGGGGCTGGTGCCCTACTCCTTGAGTCACAGGCACTGCTCCCTGTGTTGCTTTTCTTGATCAGAGCCAGTATGTAGAAATGAGAACCCAGGCAGAAATTGTTGAGAACCTGTTGTCTTAAAATACTGTGTTCATTTCTCAGGGATTTGCATCTTGTAGTCAAGGTATTTTTACCTTGGCTCAAATTCTCTTGCCCTTCATTCCACAGTTCCTGGGCACCGCAGACCCACCCTTTTTGCTCCCATTCCATCCTGCCTCAGGACTCTGAAACCAACTGTCCTTCCAAACTATCCCTCATCCAGCTGCCTCCCTTCAACTCTTCCTGGCTTTCTGCTTCTCTCAAACCGGATGTGGTTTCTCCATCCTCTATACGAAAGGCCTTCTGTGTGCATGTTCTCCATGGCACGTACTCTGCCTCCTCCCACAGCAGGCCATGTCTGGATGTTTCTTAGTCATCTTCCCAGAGAACCCTTGCTATTGTCAAGTACCTGAGGCCGGAACTGCAGGAGGCAGCAAATTTCATCTTGTTCATGTTTAAATGCCCTCAGTGCCTCGTCTAGTGCTTTTTTCATCATAAACACTTAGAAAAACTATTTTATAAATTCATTGTTAATGATGGTCAGGCATGCAGGCTCTGCATCCAGGCTGAATTTGTTTTAATTTTGTGACTTTGGGCAAATTAGTCAACCTGTCTATTTCTCCGACTGCAAAATTGAGGTCCTACTGGGCAACCTCATGTAAGTTTCTAATATACTGGTCTGACTTAATAACACACTCACCAAAAGTTCGCTGTAATTCCTACGTCCTCAACTGAGGTGGCAATCGTTACTAGGGAAATGAGTGTGCTGGCCGTTTACGGGATGGATTAGAGAGGCAGAGAGGACAGTAGAGATTAGCCGAGTAGGCACTGTGCTACAGTGTGGTGAAGGCGACAGAAACAGTGGGGAAGGATGCGAGAGACAGCATCACAGGAGATGAGTGGATGCGGAGAAGTTGGGGGGGTTTCAGGGTGAGCCAAAGGCGTTGTTTGAGGTTTGCATGTGTGTGTCTATGTGAGCAGGGTCCAGAGCAGTGGCTTCTGGAACCTGTTGATACCATTTCTGCTTCAGAGAAACTGCAAGGCTGCTTGTTGCTGACCAGATGATGGTGGAGCCTAAAACATACGTGGCACAACTTGGAACTCAGAGGAGCCACAAAGACGAAAGCAGAGAGCATCTCCTCGGGGCTGCTGAGTCAGGGAAGCTGCCTGCCTCTCAGACAGAATTGCTGGTGGGAATGTGTTGCATTTCCTTCTCTTCTAGCCCTGAAGATGCTAAGTTTCTGCACAGGGTGGGGGTGGGGGAGGTCCTTGGACAACGCAGCTGGAGAGCTACACCTCCCAGGGGCATTTGGTCAAGTGGCCGGAAGGCAGGTCCATTAGAAGGCCATAAAGGGGATAGCCTTCCGACCCAAGGGCCAGGATGAGGGCAAACAAAGGCCTTTCCTTGGCAGGAAGTGGGGTAAGAGGGCTCCCTGTTGCATTTTCTTCCCGTCTCTCACTACTGGTCTACCGGCCCCTCTGCCTCACTGAACTTTAAGCTCCTTCCTCTCACAGAGAGGGCTTTTAGGATGGATGAAAAGAAAGCTCCATGTTATGGAAGACTTTGGAAATAAAAGGAACCATCTCCTCTCAGTTGAGAGGGTGGCCTGAGGGGCCAAAAGGCCACTTCCATTTGGTGCCTGAAATTCCCACCCTTAACATCACTGGCTTCCAGGCCTAGGAGGCGTCATTATCACCTATTAGGGTCTTAACTAAATTTTCTTTTTTATTTTTTTTTGTAGAGACAGAATCGCCCTCGTAGAGTACCATGGCATCACACAGCTCACAGCAACCTCCAACTCCTGGGCTTAGACGATTCTCTGGCCTCAGCCTCCTGAGTAGCTGGGACCACAGGCACCCGCCACAACGCCCGGCTATTTTTTTTTTTCTTTGAGACAGAGCCTCAAGCTGTCGCCCTGGATAGAGTGCTGTGGCATCACAGCTCACAGCAACCTCCAATTCCTGGGCTCAAGCAAGTCTCCTGCCTC
>CAUYRH010028625.1:0-13783 GCA_963574655.1 Perodicticus potto
TTATATAGTGATTAAGAAAATGCTATGAGGGCTATCTCTCACAGTACGATCAAAATGTTTCTGATTGTATATGAAGTACATTCTGCCCTATGATTGCACCAATGTACACAATTATGATTTAATAAAATTATTAAAAAAAAATCAATGCTATCATCTACGGGACTATATGTCACTCCGTTATAAATAAGGAAATTCCATGGCATAAATGCCCCCTTTTAAGTAGGCCATATTGGTATTATTTCCTTGAAACAGATATTACATGTTTATTGAGGGCAGGCTCTCCCATAATATATAACACAAGCTCTTACTTATAAATGATAAGGAGGTCAGTTAGATGCTTCCTATGAAGAGAACACAAAAATTTATATTAAAATCACATTTTTTGAGGAAAAACAAAATATAGTATATCCACACAATGGAATACTAATTATTCAGTGATTAAAAAAATCAATTACTGTTATATGCTACCACATGGAAGCCTCTCAGTCACTCGGCTGAGTGAAGAAAGCCAGATGCAAAAGAATACATACTATATAATTCTATTTACATAAATATTTAGGAAAATGTGGTGGCGCTTTCATAAATTATTGTACCTGTCAACAATCTGTATCCAGTTGTACAATTTAAGTGGATGCAGTTGATTATGCATAAATTATACTGCAATAAAGTGGATTTTTAAAAATCAGTAGGAAGCTTTCTATCCTAGGAGCTAAAAGCGCCCTTCTGAATCCACCTCACCACTAGGGGGCAGCACGCACCAGTGTGTCCAAATCAGCCCGGTCACCTTTCAGGTGGTGCCTTAATTCAAAGCAAACTCCCACCATCCATCACGTTACATAGTATATTAGAATTTTCAGGAATCGCAGCATCTGGTTTATAGTTAACTCATATACTTTGGGTTTTATTGTTGTAGAAGATCCATAAGAATAAAGAATTTACACTTTTTTTTTGCTTTTCCATGTAATAAAAATATCAACACTGGGGGTTCTAAATCTTTAGAATGGACATCTGTGCCTTATTCAAGGTCAGGAAGCACTGGTGCAAAAGAAGAGCTTAGCGGTGACAAGCCTGGCCATTTGGTTTTCCCACCTTTGAATAAGGCAATGACCTTGGCCTCAGAGGATGCTGTTGGGACCAGCTGGGTGTGCACGGAAGGGCTTTGGGAACAGGAAAGCAGCATGCAGGCTTAGCTGTCACCTTCGACCAGCCTGATGCTTCCTAACTTCCTGCCAGAAATTGAATTCAACAGACTTGCCTTCCATTCATTATTTGAGAACACGCACCTACTATTTTTCCTTTTAGGTGCTTTAAAACAGCTCTGTGTTTGTGCCACATGCATAACATTTTTCATGTCTCATATTACACTTGTGTTCCTAGAAGTAACTGGCCCTCGATCTCCCCTGGACCAAGCCACTCCCAGCCAACAACAGGAACCCATGCTGACACCTGTTGCATACCCTCCACTCTTATCCACATTTTAAGTACTGACAGACTTACTGTGATAATGGCATCATCTCCCATGGGCATTCATTTGTGTGTGTCACAGCTATCATATCTGTTAAAACAAAATATTTAAAAATGAAAAATTGATCACATCACTGTAGACACAACCCACACGCTTTTTGTTTCTCTGAAAAACAAATCTGAAAGTTGTGAGTCCAAATAACAACCTGTAACATCTGGGCCATCCTCTCAATAGTCTGAATAAGAGTTAGACACGTGATACACAGTAAAGTCACGTCAACCAGCTTATACAAAACTGGTCCTAAATTCTCTTACTGAATTTGGAGTCCATTCCAGGATCTGGAGAACTTGCCAGGGTTTTGGGATGAAGGGACAAAGTCATCTTGGGATGGTGCCTGCGTACATGGACTCTAGAACATGCTGAACATGAGCTCTAGGGCTTTGGTGTTCTCCACAGTGGGCCGGGGGTACTGTTTTCCAGACATCCCAGATGACTCTCGCAAAGGACAGTGGCCACTCCTAGGTAGGAAAGAGAATTTAAAGACCTTCTTCTTCTAGATTATTTACCATATGCACATGCACTATCTGGCCATAAAATTAATCCTTTTATTATTACTATTTTTTAAATGAGATGGGCTCTCACCGTTTCTCAGGCTGAACCTGAACTCCTGGGCTAAAGTGATTCTTCTGCTTCAGCCTCCCAAGTAGCTGGGACTATAGGTGCGTGCCATTGCACCCAGCTAAAAGTAACTTTCAAAAGCAGCTATTCAGGAGGCTGAGGCAGGAGGATGGTGTGAGCCCAGAAGTTTGAGGTTGCAGCGAGCCATAATGACAGCACTGCATTTTAACCTGGGTGACAGAAAAGGACTCTGTCTCAAAAGAGTAAAAAATAAAAATTATGCTAAAATAAAGCATATAGTAATTGGGAACATGGATGGTTGAGTTAAAAAGGTCTGCATTTAAAACTAAGTTTCTGCCTCTAAAAAGGGGTGGGGGTGGAGCCTTGAGCAAGTTCATTTTTATACCCAGGTCCCCACTGGTAAAGCAGTGGTGGCACTCCTGGCTCACACCAGCACAGTGCTCAGGCCCTAGGAAATTGCTCAGTGATGACAATTGCTGGGTGTTGACACTTTCCATTCTTCCAGCTCTCCCCCATCCTGAGTCCGTCCACCTTCCACTGAATATATGAAGAAAGGTCATTAATGTCGGTCACGGTTTCTCCCTCTTCTGCCTGGCTCCTGAGGATGTAGGTTCTCGTAATTAAATCAGCAATAGCCTGGTTGACTTCTCCAGAAAAACTGGCCACATCTTTTGGCTTCAGAAGTCTTTGTCTCAATACACTTCTCATCTTGAGCCACTGTTCACCCTCCCTAGAAGAATAAAGTGATTTTCAAATAATCTCCCTTATACTGACATTCTGGGAAAGAAATGAAGGAATCTCTGAGAACATTTTATGAAGAATCGACAAGAACTGTCAATCAAAATGGAATGAAGGCAGAAAATTCTTTGCTGGACAAGAAAAATAATAACCACAACCCTAGAGCCTGTTGGAGCTATGCAGTAGCCCTTGAAGCAAACTTTAAGGAAAAAAATTATCTCTGGGAATCATCTGTAGTGAAAGTAATATGATTTCCTTTCAAAAGCCTTGAAATAAAATTACAATAAAGACATGAAACTATCGATCAGCACGAGAGAAAAACGTTTATATACAGGGTGGATATGAAGTTTGTGTGTAATTTGCTAAGTTGAACTATTTTAAATTGCGCATGAACTTTATATCCACCCTGTACATGACACATACACATATATATATATAAATGAATTAAGTACTGATACTAAAACAGGAAGAGAGAATGCAGTTTGTAGGGAGCGTGTCGGGCCACTGGAGCTCCTGGCTGTACCTTGAGGACACCCATGTTACCAGGCCCTGGTGAAGGCAAGATGCTGCCTGAGCCCTGGGACAGGTCCCAGTCACTCATTCATCCTTTATTGCTTCCTTCTCCTTCCTGCCTTGCTTCCCTGCTCCCAAATAGACCATTTGCATTTAAGGTCTCACTTCCAGATCCTCTTTGGGGGGGGTCATGCTAAGTCAGACAGTGTCCTGGGCCTGGACATTCCCCTTCCCTTTACCGCCTCATACTAACATCCCAGCACTGCCCACTGTGTCTCAGATGAAGTGTGTGCCAGGCCACCAACACAGGCTCCTGAGCCTGCGGCTGCCAAAGCAGGCAGCAGACTTTTTGCCTTAGCCTTTAGACATGGCCCCCTAACCCTGGACATTCAGGAAGAGCTGTTGAACTAGTCCCATCAGGACCCAAATTAAGGGATCCTGGTGACTTCCGATCACAACTCTTACATACTTGACTTGAGAAACCAGTGGTTGTATTTCTCCCCGATTCAATATATATGTAAAGGGACATATATATCAAAAGAGCCACAAACAGACCCTCTAACCCACAGGGCTTTGGACCAGGCTGCACCTTGAGGATGAAGAATGGCCTCCGAAGGAAGTGAAGTCAAGACCCCACCCCAGCAGGCAGGAGTGGGCGGCAGCGCAGCTACAAGGTGAGGATTACGAAGGCGGGCTGATAACCTTGTTCTTGGAGAGGCTTTTTACAGCTTTGTGAAGGTGGCTGGTCCTGCGGGTCCTCAACATACGCAGGAGTCAGTTCAGTCCATTCTAGACAGGAAACTGTTAAACACAGATACACAATGTTTTAAAAGCAACTAGTTCTCTATTAAAGCTAATTAAGAAAAACACTGCAGTAAAGAAAGGAAGGAAGGAGAGGGAAAAATACAGAGAAAACTAATGAGGAAGAAAGATCTCAACACTGTGGGAAGAAGCTTCCACAGAGCTGCTTTGCTCTCTTGTCTTGGGGCGTCGTCTCGGGTGATTTCTAAGATATGGTTTCTTGGGATTTGTCTCCAGCTCTAATTTTTAATCTTGGTATATTCGTATAAAGAAGCAGTCTGAAATTCCGCAATAGAACAGCATACTATGTTCTTGTTACTGTTTTGTAGCTAATTAGTATTAGTGGAAAACATACATAAACCCACAAATAGAACAAATAACTCTGATCGCAAGAATTTCTTTTAACTCTAACCAAAACATATGCATATACACATGCTTTAATTTACACACACAGGTAACTTTTGCTTTGGCCCCTATTCCAGTTTTCCATGATGAATATGGCCTTCATAATTTAAAAATTATCTAAAATAAAGGTAAATGATTCTCATAACTGTGGGGGAAGTCACTGGGGGGGAGACAAAGGATGAAATATTATAAGAAGTAAAAAATAACAGGAAAATATTTTCTAAAACAGGAAAATACTGTCCATGTATTTGTTCCTTTCTCCTCCAGTGAGCAAGAGAAACAGAGGTCAGATTCTGACAGGATGGTAACATTTGTCCCCATCTGACCTTAACCCAGCATAGTTTGTACAGATGTTTTCCCCCCAAAAATCAGCTTATTGGCATTACGTGGCGGGAAGGATGAGCTGCCCTTCTCCGACAGTGACAACAAAAGGAAATAACGCTGTCCTCTAACAGTTAAACGAATAAACTCTACACACAATAAATAACCACCTGTGAAAGTAAAACCAAGAGATAGTCTTTACCACTGCCCAGAAGGGGCAGGTGACCATGGATCAAGTTTGCAGGATGGCCGTGTGGGGCTGACGGGTAGGCTGAGCTTAATGAAGTCTGTATGTTCTTAGGACAGAGCACGGATGATCAAATTGGCTCTCAGAAAAGGGACCTTCTTGGAAGCAAGGCTCTGACTTCTGAAACAGACCTGCCGGTCGTGGTGGGGCAGGAATGATCTACCAACCTTCCCTGTGCTCTTCGAGAAATTCTCTCACCCACTCTGAGTGGTTTCAATTTAAGAATTAATGCTGCAAAAAAGAAAAATAATTAATGGTATGATCTTGTTACTTGCCCAGACCCATCAATAAATAGGCAAAACAGAAAGAAAACAAGGCAAAGTCATGCAGAAGACAGAACTCAGAGACTGCAAATCCTCTAACCAGCGCTATTAATGTGCTGACACAAGGTACAAAGTCCTGGTCAGCTCAGGCAGAAAATAAACACTTCTCCCTACACAGGCACATGCATTCTCCAGTGTGGTTCCTCAGCCGGCAAAGCCTTAGAAACAGTAATTTAGCTGCCAAAGAAGCTCTAACTTTCCCTTTCCACTGAACGGTTTTCTAGAATATTCATTTGCATTTTAATAATCATCTGTTGTACATCAGGCATCATCCTAGGCACCCCTTAATTCATGTAGTTCTCACAACTACCCTAGGACATGGGCACATAACCTTTGTTTCGTAGATGGGGAAACAAGCTAAAGAGACTCCCCCCAAAAAGTAACATTTACAGGAGCAAAGTTAACATTTAAATCCAAAACTGCTTCCAAGTTTTGCGCACTGTTCATTGCACCTGTTTTGTATACAGGTGAAGAGAATTCCAAGTAGGCCTCCGTAGGGCACCTGTTTCATGGTACTCGCCATTTCCCAGACACCAGTGCTGTGACAGCAAGCTAAGAATGAGACACTGGAGTGGATTCTGAAAGGAAGGCGCAGGTCACCGCAGAAGGCCGCAGCAGAGGACAGTGTGTTTGCTCAACGCCCTTCTGTGGAAAGTCTTCCTCCTCCCCGTTCCAAGACTGTCCTGGTTGGTCCCAGTGGTTTGGATGGGGCTGGCTGCCATGCCCCTGACCTGGGGTGGAGTCAGAGTCCTCCACGGGGCTTCTGTTAGAAGAGTCCGTACAGACCTTCTTGTTTGGAGACTGCAATCTGGAAGGCCACCTGGGAGCTCAGGAATACAGGCAGCCACCCCAGCACACACAACAAGAACACCTGGCCAGAGAGGCCTTGAGGCCCTCGTGGGGACACCTATCACCTCTTCTATGACTTTTCAGTTTCATGAGTCAGCACCTTTTTTCTTTACATAGTGGCATTTGTCTTGCTGGCTCAGGGTGTGGTCCCCAATCTTGCAGATTCAGAGATTTAAGTCCTGGGAGAGCTTCACTACATGGGCCTGACCAGCCTGTTCCCTTCCTGTGGACACTGCCAGGCTGCCTGGAGAGCCCAGCCCATGCTCCTGTCTGGCATCATCTGTAACCCTTGAACTCTTCCCTGGGCTTCCTTGTTTACACAGCAGTTCAGCAGCCCGCCTCTAGAACTATAACATCTTGAGGGCTGGGACCATGTCTGACTAATGGCTGGATTCCCCCAAGCCAACGTGGAACTGGCACTAAGTGACACTCAAAATCATTTAAGAACATATTGCTTTTTTTTTTTTTTGCAGAAGGAACATAGTTTTTATTTTTTATTTTTTTTATTAAATCATAGCTGTATACATTAGTGCAATAATGGGGTACAATGTGCTGACTTCATATACAATCTGAAATATTTTCATCCAACGGTTCAACATAACCTTCATAGGATTTTCTTGGTTATTGTATGAAAACATTTGTATTCTGCATTTAATAAG
Organism: Perodicticus potto; assembly: GCA_963574655.1. Taxonomy (NCBI): domain Eukaryota; kingdom Metazoa; phylum Chordata; class Mammalia; order Primates; family Lorisidae; genus Perodicticus; species Perodicticus potto. Next base: position 6,961 of record CAUYRH010028625.1, read on the forward strand.
TTTCACCTGTACCCTTCTAAGATGCACCATAAGTGTGATCCCATCATTTACCCTCTCTCCACCCGTCCTCCCTCCTCCCCTAAGAACATATTTCTGTTTGGGTCAGCAAACTAAAGAAATCCAGTCTTTACAACCAAGAGAAATAAACCACAAAACACCAACTTGCCATGTGGAATTTTTTCTGCAATGTTAAAACATGATTTTAACTTTAAGCAAATTACTTCCCAGCAGTTAAAACTAATTAGTGACTTCACTATCAAACAAAACTGTCATCGTAGTCTGTTCAGGCTGCTAAAATACAGACTGGCTGGGTTATAAACAACAGAAATTTCTCTCTCCCAGGCCTGGAGGCTGAAAGTCGGAGATCAGGGTGCCCCCGCAGGCACCTGATCAGATCAGGTCAGACTCTGATGGGCCCTTCCAGACTGCCCGCTGCCACCTTCTCCCTGTGCGCTAACGTGGCGGAAGAGGCAAGCCAGCTCTCTGGGGTCTTTATTATAAGGACACCTATCCCCTCACGATCCCATCATGAGGGCTCCACCCTCATCACCAAAGGCACACCTCCAAACACCACTGCCCTGGGGGTTAGGATTTTAACCTGTGAATGGGGGGGGGGGGGCACAAACATTGGGACCACAGCAGCTGTGGTGCAGAAGAGCCTCCTTCAGTCATCACGCAGATTGCAGCCCAGAACCACGTGGAGTTTGCCTTCACCTCAGCCTAAGAAGCTCTGTGAACTTATGGAAGCTGAAAAGGTCAAGGGGCCGCAGCTGGTGATAGCCTTCAGGCTGGTGAATACTCTCTGCAGACTTCCAAGACAGTGCAGGGTAGCCCAGGTCGGGGATGCTGAGCATGCTCACACAGGGCAGTGGGGGCTGAGCATGTTCACACAGGGCACGGGGGGTCTGAGCCTGCTCACAGGGCAGGCAGGCTGAACATGCACCGGGGGCAGAGGGGTGGGGGGCGGAGCATGCTCACATGGGGAGACATGGGGGGGCACTGAGCATGCTCACAGGGCAGTGGGGCTGAGCATGCTCACACAGAGCAGGTGGGGCTGAGCATGCTCCCACAGGGCAGGGGCTGCTGAGCATGCTCACAGAGCAGGGGGGCTGAGCATGCTGAAACAGAGCAGAGTGGGGCTGAGCATGCTCACAGAGCAGGCGGGGGCTGAGCATGCTCACTCAGAACAGGGGGGCTGAGCATGCTCAAACAGGGCAGAGAGGGGGTTGAGCATGCTTTCATTCTTGCTCTGGGCTCTCACTTCTTGTGGACCCATCAGTCCCTCTTCCATGATCATTAATCTATTAACCTATCAATCCATGAACGGATTATCTGATGCAAGCATCTCTTAAAGTTCCCCTTTCAATATTGCCACATTGCAGATTAAGTTTCCAATGCATGAAATTTGGGGGAATATATTTAAACCATAGCAGTATGCTATCGGCTGACAACAGAATTAAACTAGAAATCAATAACATAAAAATACACACACACAACACACACACACACACAGGCGGCACCTGTGGCTAAAGGAGTAGGGCGCTGGCCCCATATGCCAGAGGTGGAGGGTTCAAACTCAGCCCCGTCCAAAAACTGCAAAAAAAAATTTAAAAACCCCAAATATTTGGAGATTAAACAACACACTTCTAAATAACTCATGAATCAAAGAATTCTCAAGAGAAATTTTATATTTTAAACTAAATAGAAATTAAAATGCAAGTTATCAAAAATTGTGGGGTGCAGCAAAAGTAGTGCTTAAAGGGAATTTATAGCACTGACTGCATACAATAGAAAAGAAAGAAGCTCTAAAATCAGGAATTTATAGCACTGACTGCATACAATAGAAAAGAAAGAAGCTCTAAAATCAGTAATGTAGGGAAACTAGAAAAAGAAGAGCAAATTAGGGCGGCACCTGTGGCTCAAAGGAGTAGGGCGCTGGCCCCATATGCCAGAGGTGGCTGGTTCAAACCCAGTGCCAACCAAAAACTGCAAAAAAAAAAAAAAAAAGAAGAAGAGCAAAACAAATCCAAAGTAAGGAGGAAAACAGTTGTAAAAGCTAGAGAAGAAGACAACCCTTTTGGAAGAAAGTATGGAGAATCCTCAAACAACTCAAACTAGACCTCCCATTTGATCCTGCAATCTTATTACTGGGCATCTACCCAGAAGGAAAAAAATCATTTTATCATAAGGACATTTGCACTAAACTGTTTAATGAAACTCAATTTACAATTGCCAAATCATGGAAACAATCTCAATGCCCACCAACCCAGGAATGGACTAACAAGCTGTGGTATATGTATACCATGGAATACTATTCAGCCACTAAAGAGGATGGTAACTTTACATTTTTTGTATTAATTTGGATGGAGTTGAAATACATTCTTCTTAGTAAAACATCACAAGAATGGAGGAGCAAGAATCCAAAGTACTCAATTCTGATATGAGGACAATTGATGCTAGTACATGGTGCGGGGGTGGATGGGGGAGCAGAGAGAGGGCAGGAAGGAGGGGGTGTGGGGCCACGTGTGTGACACACCTCTTAAGGGCAGGACTCTATTATTAAAGGGACTTTACCCAGCAAATGAAAGCAGTGGAAACTGGCTCATTGTACCCTCAATGGTTCCCCAATAATTAAAAAAAAAGAAAGAAAAGAAAAGCTATAGAAAGGAAAAAATAAAAATCAAAGCAGAAATTAATGAGGTAAAGGGGCTCGGTGCCTGTAGCTCAGCAGCTAGGGCACCAGCCACAAACACCGGAGCTGGTGGGTTCAAACCCAGCCCAAGCCTGCCAAACAATGACAATTACAACCAAAAAAATAACCGGGTGTTGTGGCGGGTGCCTGTAGTCCCAGCTACTTGGGAGGTTGAGGCAAGAGAATTGCGTAAGCCCTAGAGTTTGAGGCTGTGAGCTGTGACCCACGGCACTCTATCGAGGGTGACATAGTGAGACTCTATCTCTAAAAAAAAAAAAAAATGAGGTAAAGGATTGAAAAACAATAGACCCAGCTAGTAAATCAAATTCTTTAATTTGGGGGGGAAAAATAACAAGCTAGACAAATTACTACCTATTTTACTAAAGAGAAAAGGGGATAGCTGGTAGTGGTGGTTCATGCCTATAATCATGGCACTCTGGGAGGCTGAAGCAGGAGGATCCCTTGAGGTCAGAAGTTTGAGACCAGCCTGGACAAGAGTGAGACCCTGTCTCTACTAAAAATAGAAAAATTAGCTGGGAGTTGTGGCAGGCTCTTGGAGTCCCAGCTACTCAAAAGGCTGAGGCAGAAGAATCATTTGAACCCAGGAGTCTGAGGTTGCTGTGAGGTAGGCTGAAGCCCTGGCACTCTACACCGGGCAACAGAGTGAGACACTGTCTCCAAAAAAGGAAAGAAAAAAAGGCAGAATGTACCAATATACAAAATAAAAAATATCAAATGGGTAAATAACCATTGAAATAGAGATATTTTAAAAACTCTAAGGGATCACTTTTCAGACCTGTATGAAAATACAGTATTGAATTATATATGAAGTGTACAATATCAGAGGGAAATAGAATTTATCACAATGGCTTCCCTTAGGGATAGACAGTTTAAAGAGATTAATTTCCCTGGAAGAAACAGAGAAAATTATCAAGGGACTTCGACATAAAAAAAGAACAAAGACTTGTGGTTCCATAAAGTTATTTTAACAAAGCTTTAAAGACCAAATAGTCACGGCACTTCACAAATTTTTCCAAAGCATTGGAAATGAAGAAAAACTTAACTCTTTTTTATGAAAGTATAGTGTTGACACTTACAACTGACAAAAACAGTACAAAAATTATAAATATCACTTATGAATATTGAGGCAAAGTTACAAATAAAATACTAGTTAAAAGAATCCAGTACTACACTATGAAAATGCTAAAACATAACCAAGTAGGATTTATTCTAGTAATAAACATTGATTATATACTAATAAATGAGCTAACATACCATATTTACAGATCTAAAGAGAAAAAGTATATGTTTATTTTCATAGATGGAGGAAAAAACCTTTTACAACATTCCTCAACCATTCTTGTTAAAAACACTCAAGAAGACCAGGTGTTTTGGCTCACACCTATAATCATAGTGCTCTGGGAGTCTGAGGTGCGAGGACTGCTTGATATCAGGAGTTCAAGACCAGCCTGAGCAAAGAGAGACCTGTCTCTACTAAAAATAGAAAAAATTAGTCCGATATGGTGGCAGGCACCTGTAGTCCCAGCTACTCAGGAGGCTGAGTCAGGAGGATCGTTTAAGCTCAGGAGTTTGAGTTTGCTGTGAGCAAGGCTGAGGCCATAGCACTCTGACTTGAGTGACAGAGTAAGCCTGTGTCTAAAAAAAAAAAAAAAAACAAAATGATGGGACCCTCCTGATAGAAATGTAAATTATAAAAACCACTTTGGAAACCAGCATGGCATAATCCACTAAAAGCAAACGTATGCCTATCCAGTGACTCAACAATCCTATTCCTAGGTAGTATGACCAACAGAAGCAGGTCATGTGTATATATACATGTTCCTGACAGTACATGGATGTTCCCAGCAGCAGTATATGTAACAATCCTCAAATGCAAACAACCCAAACCACTGACAAATGGATAAATGAGTGTGTATTCATACAATGGAATACTATACCTGCAATGAAAATGAATAAACTAGAGCCACAGCAAAAACATGGATGAATTTCAAAACTACAATAACAACATTGTAGTTTTGAAATTCAAGCAGTCAGACAGAAAGAACGCACTGTGTATGATTCCATTTCTTTAAAGTTTCAAAAGCAAAATTAATATATGGTGTTTTAAGTCAGGATAGTGGTTATATTTGGGAAGAAGAGAAGGGATAGTGATGGAGAAGGGGCAGAAAGGGAGCTTCTGGAATACTGGTAATGATGTTCTGTTTCTGAAGGTTGGAGGTTTTATGGGTATGTGCACTTTGTGCTAATTATTGAGCTATGCACTTATGATAGGTGTGTTTATTTTATATGTGCATTGTACTTTAATAAGAGGGAACATTTACAAAACACTCAAGAAGTAGATGGCAGCCGAGTAACAGCTTCCTTGCAACTGGGCACGGAGAGACTGGGGAGAGAAGACTTCAGGCATCTCTGGCTGGAGGGATCTGCCCAGAAACATCCCTTTGGGGATACAGCATGAGACTTCTGGACCCCCTGAGGAAGGCAAAAACAGTGGAGAACGGGCAAGTGGTTGTGTGTGTTCATTTGGTCTAATCCTACTGGCAGCTGTAAGTACAGCAGCAGTGAGATTGCAAACTGGAAAGGCCTTACCTGTGAGCTGTTTGGGGTTTTTTGGACCTGGCACTCAGTTGAACTACCTTGGGAGAACTTGGGCAAGAGTGCGGAGGTCTTTGAGTGTTGTCAAGGGCCCCAGACTGAGCCACCGAGCCAGACAGAAATACCAGCGTTTGGTTGTGGGCTGTGTGGAGCCATTGTGGGAGAACTGCCCCGTCAAGTTCTACCCTCAGGGTCGCAGAATAAGCATCGGGCAGGAGTGAGTAATCTAGTGACTGAGCAGCCTAAAGGCAGGGACTGAGACACCTTGCAGCCTTAACCCTCAGGGGCATAGGGTGAGACCGGTTTTGGCACACTGAGTAAATGGATAGCCACTTAAGGAGTGATCCCAGCAACAAGCGCTTTCCTGGGAAAGCTTCTGCTTAGCCCAAGTTAGCAATTTAAAGTGACTTCTAAGCGGGCTGAGGAGGATTTAGGCTCTCCATCCTGTGGGGTTTGAGAAATCATTAGAGGCCTCCAATCCCCACTTTGTACAGCCATATCAGCATTGTGATTAACACATCATACCCCAGAAGATCACCTGTTGCCCAGACAATATTCAGCAAGATATATATACTGCTTTGTTTTTGGTTTTGTTTTGTTTTGTTTTGTGTTTGTTTTTGTTTTTAATTTCAACATTTTCCTTAAAGATTTTTGCTTCCTTCTTTTTCCTTTCTTTTATTTCTTCATTTTTCTAGTTTAAACATAATTTTCCATTGTTGCCTTTTTCAACAATTAGAACTTCATTGTTGCTAGTGTTTCTACCCCTATTATTTGGTTTTTTCCCCAATTTTATCCTGTAAAGCTTTCGGTTTGTTTTGGTTTGATTTATTGCATTTTTGTCTTTCCTCTCTACTTGGTGGAGGTGGGGTACTGTGTGCAAACAGGCTGGCAAAGAGCTCCTAACCTAACCACCTAACCTGGCACCCCAGAGGTTGGGGGTTCTTAAGGTTGGGTCAAAGTACCCTACTGTACACCTATATTGCTCCTGTCCCCCTCTTTCTGTACCTCTCTTCTTTTTGTCAATAGTTGTTTCTACCCACCTCCTCTCCTTTCTCCTTTTTCTTTTCTTATTTTTTCTTTTTTTCCTTCTTGCTCTTCAATCTTCTCATCCTTCTGGTCCTGTACCAAAAGGACTCATCAAAACCCTAGTCCAGAGGCACAGCAACTTAAAGAGCAGGAGGAAGTGAAAGGAAAATTAGGGCAAGGAAACAAATAAAGGAAATCACTCATGAGGAAGAATCAGCAGAAAACTCCTGGTATCATGAAAAACCAATCCAGAGCACCCCCCAACCCCCGACCCAGGGACTGTGAGGTAGCTACTACAGAGGATTCCACGTATAAGGAAATGTTAGAAATGACAGAAAAGGAATTTAGAATACAGATGATGAAAACAATCAAGGAAATGAAGGAAACTGCTGATAAAGTGGAAAATAACCAAAAGGAAATCCAAAAACAGAATCAATTAAGAGATGAATGCTATGAAGAATATAAAAAGGATATAGCAGACCTGAGGGA
>CAUYRH010028627.1:0-39504 GCA_963574655.1 Perodicticus potto
CAGGAGACTCGCTTGAGCCCAGGAATTGGAGGTTGCTGTGAGCTGTGATGCCATAGCACTCTGTCCAGGATGACAGCTTGAGGCTCTGTCTCAAAAAAATAAATAAATAAATAAATAAATAATAAAACAGGTAATATATTCACATGATTCCAAAACACTTTTTAAGAAGTTATTAAATGACAAATCTTATCTGTTAGTTCTTCAATATGGCCAGTTTTCTCCGATCTTCTATGGCCCCTCCTCCCAGAATCTGGCAAACTCCTTGAGTAAGTCACTTTAGATGAGGTTTTTCTTTAAAATTATGTTTTATGTTTTTCCTAAGTAGATCACTAAATGAATTCTGATATCAGGCTTCTATTGAGATTTATCTGTAAATTATTTGGTAATGGATAAAAATTCTTAAAAATAATATTGTTGTAAGTCAATTATAAAAACCAAATTAAGAGCCAAAGTTGTGAATTGGAAGATTAGTGGATTCGGTCTCCACTTGCCAGAGAAGAATGTCCTGGTTTGTACATAGTTAGAAACAGATTTAAAAACAGAAATCATCAGTTTCTATAAGAGATATTGATGAGTTGTGGTCCTTTCCAGTATTAGGCCTTAGAAAATTATTTCCCTTAAAGCACTGGTTGTCAACCTGTCGTTCGCGACCCACAGGAACCATTTTAAAGGGTTGCAGCATTAGGAAGGTTGAGAACCACTGCCTTAAAGTGACTAAGTGGGATATGATCTGAGTTTCTTAGAACTGAGTAACTTCATTAATTTTGCAACATTATTTAACCCTTCTGGCTGTATTTTATTTAGTGAAAGAAGATTTAAAATTTAACTTCACAGCACCTCGTCAGATAATTAGATTCTTTACGTGTCTCTTAACCTTCAAGGATGAAAGAGGTAATTTTCTTGGAGCTATAAGATGTGATCTTAGTCATGTGTGTTGCTGCAGCAAAATCCCAGGATAGTATAATTGATAAGGCACAGAAATTTATTTTCTTACAGTTCTGGAAGCTGGGAAATACAAGATCAAGGCTCTGGTGCTTGTTTCTGCTGAGAGCCTTCTTGCTGGGAAAGAAGAATAAGAGGAAAGCTATGTCCTCACATGACAGAAGAATGGAACAGCAAGCTAGCCCAATGCTTCATGAAACCTCTTTTATAAAGCCCTTAATCCCATTAACAGGGAAGGAGGCCTCATGGTCCAATCACTTCTTAAAGACCCCCCCCCTCTTGTAATACTATTACACTGGAGACGCCTAACTTTTGGAAGGGCCTCATTCAAACCAGGGGACATCTATACCATCAAGTTGTTACTTGAGATTAAAGATATCTTTTCTGATGGGATGCCCATGTACGATATAATCTATTCCAAATATTGCCTAGATGCACTGGAATCAAATTTGTTTTAGAAATGTGAATCAGGAGTGTTTAATATAACATATGGTGATGATACTCATTTTGTCTGTGGGACAGAAGTTAAAGGCAAAGGGTTTATGGTCAAATTTGGAATATATTGGTTTTTCTTTCTTTTAGAAATAAAATTCTATTGGATTTTAGTCAGTAACTATGATATTAAGAAATATAAAATATCTACCATAATTCTTAAACCAAAGGTTAAAACAATTTTCTTACTTGAGACAAATTCCAAGTCCAAACTGTCTGACTATAATTTTTATTTTGGAATATGTTGTTGTTTTGTTTGTTTGTTTGTTTAGAGACAGAGTCTCACTTTATTGCCCTGGGTAGAGTGCCGTGGTGTCACACAGCTCACAGCAACCTCCAACTCCTGGGCTTAGGCGATTCGCCTGCCTCAGCCTCCCGAGTAGCTGGGATCACACGTGCCCGCCACAACGCCGGCCTATTTTTCTGTTTTGCAGTTCGGCGAGGCTGGGTTTGAACCTGCCACCTTTGGTATATGGGGCCGGCGCCCTACTCAATGAGCCACAGGCGCCATCCTGGAATATGTTATTTTAAGCAAAGCTACTCTTTATTTAAAGATTTCTCAGGGCTTTGAATAATGAAATACTTTATCTTAATCAAATCAATCACTCATTGATCTTATGTAATTTTTTTCTCCTATCTTTACAAAACAAAATGCATGTTCTGTGTCAGATGTCACATTATTTAATTAATGAAAAGGAAAATAATTTCTTCTTTCAAAGCTTTACATTTGAAACATTACCACATCCTGGGCGGCGCCTGTGGCTCAGTGAGTAGGGCGCTGGCCCCATATACTGAGGGTGGAGGGTTCTTAACCTAGCCCGGGCCAAACTGCAATAGTAATAATATTACTATTTTTAAAGATTTTTCTTTTATAATATTTCTAGTTTTAAAGATAAAGAGGGACTTTACCTAACAAATGCAATCAGTGTAACCTGGTTTCTTGTACCCTCAATGAATCCCCAACAATTAAAAAAAAAAGATAATTACAATATATGTCAGAGGATATATTGCATAATTTTTTACAAGTTAAACTATCCATTCTACACAAATGTCTGTATTTTAGATGGAGCAGCTATCCGATGAAGAAATTGACCATGGTGCTGAAGAAGACAGTGACAAAGAAGATCAGGACCTTGACAAAATGTTTGGAGCCTGGCTTGGAGAACTAGACAAACTCACTCAGGTTAGAAGGAGTACTTGAGTAACTGTTTGAAGATTATAGTCATCACTGTGTTAAAAGTTTAACTTTTAATGTTAAAAGTTTAATACTTTGTCAGTATTCTAGGATCATGTTATAGAAAATATTTACATGGGAAGAAATTATGTTGTAAAAATGTATTCAAATTTACTAAGTTATAGAATAGAGTTTCCTAAAATTTACATTTTAAATTTAGGCCTTAAAACTTTTCAGATAGTAATCTCAAATTTATTAAACAGATACTAAGTAATCCCTCTTGATGAACAGAGCCTCCCATACTATTTACATCTTTTTTTTTAATTAATTTATTTTTTGAGATAGAGCCTCAAGCTGTCACCCTGGATAGAGTGCTGTGGCATCACAGCTCACAGCAACCTCCAATTCCTGGGCTCAAGCGAGTCTCCTGCCTTAGGCTCCCAAGTAGGTGGGACTACAGGCCCCTGCCACAACGCCCAGCCATTTTTTGGTTGCAGCCGTCATTGTTGTTTGGGAGGCTCAGGCTGGATTCGAACTCTCCAGCTCAGGTGTATGTGGCTGGTGCCTTAGCCACTTGAGCCACAGGCACCGAGCCAGTATTTACATCTTTAAAGTAACCATAGAAGATAGCATCTTCTATTCTCAAGTGACTGTAAATTTACCTATTACTTTTCTGAACACTTTTCCTTTCTAGCAATTATTTTAAAATTTAACTTATACCCACACTGTCATGTCTCCGCCTCCCAAGTAGCTGGGACTACAGGCGCCCACCACAACGCCCGGCTATTTTTTGGTTGCAGCCGTCATTGCTGTTTGGTGGGCCCGGCTGGATTCAAACCTGCCAGCTCAGGTGTGTATGGCTGGCGCCTTAGCCCATTGAGCCACAGGCGCCGAGCCATGTATTTTTTTCTTTTTAAAGGACCTTATACTCTAAACTAGGACACTTTATAGAATAAAAGGATATTGTGGCTACTACCCCAGTTAATGTATTATATTCAATACATAAAGATGACTAGGTTTATGTAAGTTTGACTTCATGGCAATGAGACTGTTAGAACAAAACTTGTTTGCCTTTACCTAATATCTCTTGGTAGAAGATTTCTGTAAAATTGCTGAAGTATGAGATTTCCTTAAATAATGGAAAATTACTGTGTGTAAGGTAGAAAGTTAACATATTACGTTGTTTCTGTAGCAGTCTAGAAGTGAAACTGGTAAACTTTTTATGTAACTCTTGCTAGATTACATCAAAAGGCAGACATCTTTGTAGCCATAACCTATTAATACTGAATTTGGGGGAAGGTGTTTACAAACCCTACTAGGATTTCATAGGGATCATTCCCTTCATCTCTAATAAAAAGAAGTAACTTTTTTTGTCAGAAATATTTTATCTATGTGTAGTTGCCAAACCATTTTCATTTAATTCTTAGTCTTTTAATAAAGTATTTTTGGCATAGAGAAAATGACTAGGCCTTGCAGTTCTTTGCTGGAGGAGAAAAGAAGTAGAAAATGATAGTACAGGAAGGAAAGTCTGTGATGGCCACTTAATATGTGGGATGTGCTTGACCATGTGATTTTATTGTCCCTTGGGGGTGAGGTGAAAAGAAAAGACAAGTAGCTCTGTCTAGTTTCTGTAGATAGAGTAGAAACTTCATGCTGCTCCAGTGAAGACGTTATTTCTACTGTGGTAACTTGTATTTTCTCCAGTATTTTAAGTTGCCTGACATTAATGTGAAGAGCCACTCACCAAAAAAAAGTTGGTTACTTAATTAATGGTATGACTATTGTTTTCATGATATAAAGCTGTTTTTAGAGAGAGGGGGAAAAAATTGCATAGTGTAATTCACTGCTAACAATTTTTTTTTTTTTTTTTTTTTTTGAAGACAGGGTCTTGCTCTGATGCCCAGACTAGAGTGCATTTGCATCATCTTAGCTCATTGCAACCTCATACTCCTGGGCTCAAGCAGTCCTCCTGGCTCAGCCTCATAAGTATCTGAGACTACAGGAATGTGCCACCAGTCCTAGCTAAATTTTTTGTTTTTTTATAAATATGGGGGTCTCACTGTATTGCTCAGGCTGGTCTCAAACTCCTAGGCTTAAGCAGTTCTTCCTACCTCAGCCTCCTAAAGTGCTAGGATTATAGATGTGAGCCACCTCTCCTAGCCCTAACAAGTTGCTTTTTAATACTTTGGAAAGTTTTCTAGAAGTATTTGATTTACTAAGTTAGCAGCTAAAATCACAAGTGTCTTGTTCATGTCATTACATTGAATTTTCAGTATTTATTTTCAATTTTGTATTAAGTCAAGTTTAAGTTTTAAATAGGTGATGAATCTTCTAAAATAGTTTGTAAAATTTTGTGTATGTGTGCATTTTTCCAGGAGAGAGTTCATAGCTTTTACCAAATTCTCAGCAACTCCTTCAAAAAGGTTAAAAGCCACTCTGTAAGATCACCAATTTCTTGACCTAAGGAATATTTCTTCTAGTTCCCTTGTTGCCCCAGCACCATAGATACAGCAAATAATTATAACATCTGTTTATTTGAGCTGGTAAATAGATTGGGTTTTTGTATGTCCTCAATTATATTCAAATAACTTTATACAAAACATTAGCTAGTTTTTATTCTCCATTTCCGCTGAGAAGAGAATTAGGGTTTAATATGCCGCAGAAGAATTAGGTTTGAGAATCTCCTGGTTGTTTTGTGAAACTCTGAAATAAAGCACTGAAGAGGTTGTGGATCTTCTGCATTTGATAGCTTTAAAACTAGAATGGTCAAGCTAGGCAAGATGACTCACATCTATAATCTTAGCACTTTGGGAAGCTGAGCTGGGGGGATTGCTTGAGGCTAAGAGTTCAAGACCAGCCAGAACAAGAGCAAGACAATGTCTCTGAAAAAAAAAAAATTGAAAACTTTAGCCAGGTATGGTGGCAATCATCTGTAGTCCTAGCTACTTGGGAGGCTCAGGCAGAAGGATGGCTTGAGCCCAGGAGTTTGAGGTTGCTGTGAGCTATGACACCACAGCAGTCTACCAAGGATGACAAAATGAGACTCTATCTCAAAAAAAAAAAAAAAAAGTGAAATAACTTAGAAGTCCTCCTACCCCAAAGTATACTATAGTTCTAGCTTTGTGATGATCAGTGTTTACAGTTACAGTTTACTGATAGAGCTTGAAAAGAACAAAGATATTTGAAGTTCTAGTTGTTCTCTGTTAAGGTCTTTGGTCTCATTAATTTAAAATCCAGCACTGTCACTTACCTTCAGGGTACTTCATGCCAAAGAATGAGTGTATTCTGGACTACAAACAAAATTACTTTGAGGCAAATAGAACAGAACTCTCTGCATGGTTTCTTTCTATTTCTTATCTGTTCTTACCTATTTCTTATCCACATTCATCTACCTAGTTTATTTTATAGTGAATTTATGTCAAATGAGGTCAGTCACTAGATGTATTTGAAAAAAATATTTACTCTCAAATCTCAAGTGCCTTTAAAAATAAGCTAAATATTGAAGTAAGTATAACCAAAATAATAATGTGAAAACAAATTATACTTAAGGGCAAGGCAAAGCTATTGCTTAGAAGAACTTTGGTTTTACTAATTATTATGTGGCAATCATGAAAAAACTTTATTCATCTTTTTATATAATTGAAACCTGAATTTAATATGACTTATTGAACTTTCATTTTTGAAGAGTTTGGATTCTGACAAGCCCATGGAACCAGTGAAAAGATCTCCTCTTCGCCAAGAAACAAACATGGCCAATTTTTCTTATCGCTTCTCCATATACAACTTGAATGGTAAGATGTAATTAACATAAGAGCAATGCAGCTATAATTCCAAATATAAAAACTAAACTCATAACTTTAGTTGGTTTTTTTTGTTTGTTTTTTTGAGACAGAATGTCAGTATGTCACACTCAGAGTGCTGTGGCATCACAGCTCACAGCAACCTCAAACTCTTCGACTTAAGCAATTCTCTTGCCTCAGCCTCCCAAGTAGCTGGGACTACAGGCACCTGCCACAATTCCTGGCTATTTTTTGGTTGTAGTTGTCATTGTTGTTTGGCAGGCCCAGGCTGGGTTCCAACCCACCAGCTCTGGTGTATGTGGCTGGTGCCCTAGCGGCTTAGCTACAGGTGCTAAGCCCCATAACTTTAGTTTTGATCTGTGTGTTATGTTATGATTATCACAGAAAAAAGTAAACTGGAACCTAAATAATTTTCTAGTTGATACATTAGTAATTGGCAAAAGTTCACAGGAACTCCATGGCAAACTTAACCGAATTGTTGTTTTCACACTGAAATCCAGTGAAATTACCTATAATTTTAAAATCAGTTCCTATGGCCTTTATTAATGTACTTCACCTAGTCAACATTATGGTGCTTGAAATTGAATTATCAATCTGTAATTTCCTAGACTTTTGACATCTCTTATATGTCCTCAGCTCTTTTAGTATTTTAATATCTAAAAGTTCTAATTATCTATTTTAATATCAGGGCACTGATTATCTTACCTTACTAAAGCCTCTGATAAAAAGTTACATGGAAGAATGTAATTAATACCATGAAACAGGCCAGGTACGGCCTATAATCCCAGCACTCTGGGAGGCCAAGGTGGGTGAATTGCCTGAGCTCACAGATTCAAGCCTAGCCTAAGACAGAGTGAGACCCTGCCTCTAAAAAAAACATAGACAGCGTTATGGTGAGCGCCTGTAGTCTCAACTACTCTGGAGGCTGAGGCAAGAGAATTGCTTGAGCCCAGGAGTTTGCGATCATGATGCCCTGGCACTCCCACAGGTGACAAAGTGAAAATCTGTCTCAAAAAAATAAAATAAAATAAAATAAAATCATGAAACAATGCAAGATTTTTGTAGTAATTTTGTCTTTGAATTCATAAGTTTATTTTCTTCTGATTACTACCAATCTTTTTTTTTTTTTTTTTTTTTTTTTGAGATAGAGTCTCACTATGTCGCCCTTGGTAGAATACTGTGGCATCACAGCTCACAGCAACCTCAAAATCTTGGCTTAAGTGATTCTCTTGCCTCACCCTCCCGAGTAGCTGGGACTATAGGCACCCACCACAATGCCTGGCTATTTTGTGGTTGCAGTTGTCATAGTTGTTTAGCAGTCCCAGGCCAGGCTCGAATCCCCCAGCCTCAGTGTATGTGGCTGACACGCTACTCACTGAGCTACAGGTGCCAAGCCTTTGTTTTTTTTTTAATTTCTTTTGGACTGAAAACCAAAAACTATTAGAAATACTTTATTTGACTGGCATTAGATTAAATGGGGTGAATTCTTTTGCTTTACCACCTCCATTTATTAACTGGTTTATGATAGAATGTACAAATTCTGATGAAGTGTGTTCTAGAAACATTATGTGTATTCTTTGCAGAAGCTCTGAATCAGGGAGAGACTGTGGATCTGGATGCCCTAATGGCCGATCTTTGCTCTATAGAGCAGGAGCTCAGCAGTATTGGCTCAGGAAATAGTAAACGACAAATCACAGAAACGAAAGCTACTCAGAAATTACCTGCTAGCCGACACACATCAAAACATGGCACCTTGAAGGGATCATCTTTTTCATCTAATCGAATAACTAAACCTTCCCATGCCAACTACTCCCTGGATGACATTACTGCACAATTAGAACAAGCCTCCTTGAGCATGGACGAGGCTGCTCAGCAATCTGTGCTAGAAGATACTAAACCTGTAGTAACTAATCAGCACCGAAGAACCGCCTCGGCAGGCACAGTGAGTGATGCTGACGTACGCTCTATTAGTAACTCCTCCCGTTCTAGCATCACTTCTGCAGCCTCCAGCATGGACTCTTTGGATATCGATAAAGTAACACGCCCTCAAGAACTGGATTTGACACATCAGGGGCAGCCAATTACTGAGGTAAATAGATGACACTTTTTTTCTGATATTTTATAATTAGTAAAGGAGAAATTATATTTAAAAATGTCATTTTAAAAACTAGCTCTCTTAGTTCTTCTACATTTA
Source organism: Perodicticus potto (assembly GCA_963574655.1). NCBI lineage: Eukaryota > Metazoa > Chordata > Mammalia > Primates > Lorisidae > Perodicticus > Perodicticus potto. The sequence continues at coordinate 8,603 of CAUYRH010028627.1, forward strand.
GAACTTGTCAAAGACATTTCTGAGCTAAGTTTTTGTATTTTTCTTTTTTGAGACTGACTCTTACTATGTCGCTCTAGGTAGAGTGCTGTGGCATTGCAGCTCACAGCAACCTTAAACTCTTAGGCTTAAGCGATTCTCTTGCCTCAGCCTCCCAGGTAGCTGGGACTATAGGTGCCCACCACAACGCCCAGCTATTTTTTTGTTGCAGTTGTCATTGTTGTTTAGCTGGCCTGGGCTGGCTTCGAACCTGCCAGCCTTGGTGAATGTGGCCAGTGCTGTAACCACTGTGCTACAGGTGCTGAGCCCTGAGCTAAGTTTTAAAATCAGAGTACACAAAAAATATTCTACCAGTTATGACTGTCACAAAAATGATTTAGAAGATATTATTTTCTTCTTCTTCTTCTTTTTTTTTTTTTTTTTCTCTTTAGACAGAGTCTCAAGCTGTCGCCCTGGGTAGAGTACGGTGGCATACCAGCTCACAGCAACCTCAAACTCTTGGGCTTAAGCAATTCTCTTGCCTCAGCCTCCCAAGTAGCTGGGACTACAGGTGCCTGCCACAATGCCTGGCTATTTTTTTGTTGTAGTTGTCATGGTTTAGCAGGCCTGGGCCAAGTTCAAACCCCACCAGCCTCAGTGTATGTGGCTGGCACCCTAGCTGCTGAGCTACGGGCACCGCCTCGTTTCTTCTTTTTTATTCTTATGACTACATATTTAGAAGTCCTTGAATTAATACCAGTTGTTTTATCTTATTTAAAATATTGAATTGTGACTTGCAAAGCCATTAATAGTTACTAAGCTGATGAGACATGCTTCTTAATGTGTGTCTATTTTAAAATAAAAACTTGGCCAGGCATAGTGGTGCACATCTGTAATCTCAGCATTTTGGGAGGTCAAGGTAGGAGAATTGCTTTGAGGCCAGGAGTTCAAGAGCAGTCTGGATGACATAGGGAGATCCTGACTCTACAAAATATTTTAAAAATTAGCCACATGTGGTGGCATTCATCTATAGTCCCCACCTATTTGGGAGGCTGAGGTAGGAATTTCACTTTAGCCTATGAGTTGGAGGTTGCAGCGAGCTATTGTGATGCCACTGCACTCCAGCCTAGGTAATAGAGTAAAATCCTATCTCAAAGGAAAATAAAAATTAAAAAAGATTGGTGGGGGCCAAATAATGTCAGCCTTTCTAATAAGCTTGTATTTATTCTTTAATACAATTATTTATAAATAATTAATACTAAAGTAAAATCTTATAAAACACAGTTTATGGAATTACAAAGAAAATTTTAACTATTATTTGACATTGATTTTTTTCCCCCAATTGATTTAATTCTCTAAATTAACTTTCATCAGTCAGTAACTTCTTGTGCCTGCCCATGTGTCTAGCTTTGTTCTAGGTACTATAGAGCACAAAAGAAGGATAAATTGTGGTAATTTGGAAATAAATTTGAGTTTCACTCCAAAGAAAGTTAGCAAATCATATCAATCTAAAGAATAAATTTTCACTTATTTAAAATGAAGGCCAGGTGTGGTGGATCACACCTTTAATCCTAGCACTCTGGGAGGCTAAGACAGGAAGATCACTTGAGGCCCAGAGTTTGAAACTAGCCTGAGCGCAAGAAGTAAGACCCCATCTCTACGAAAATAGTAAAATCAGCCAGGCATGGTGGCGTGTACCTGAAGTCCCAGCTACTTGGAAGGCCTCAGCCTTAGCATGTTGATATTACTTCTTTCAGTCATAGTACTGTTGTTTGAGTTGGGCCAACATGCTTGAGGATAGGCTATAAACTAATCGAATATTAATGTTGTGTGTGTGTGTGTATCTTTCTGTAATATACAACCATTAGAATAGTATAAAGGCAAAAAAAAAGAAAGAAAAGTATAAAGGCAAATAACGTAAAATGTTCCTCTCTCCCAGCATACCAGTAACAAATGGTGTGATGTTTAACATAAGACTTTAATGTAAGGTTTGGTGAGTAAACTAGGCATAAAGGAGGGACAGGATTAAACTCTTAGCTGTTCTAGCCTGTTATTTTGCCTTGCACAGAGGGATAGAAAAGCGGTTTAATAAACCTGGGACTTGCTTTCATATTCTTTTTTTTCTGGGTCTGTTCTGATTCAAATCAAGTAAACTAAGGCAAGCTTAATAGACCCCAAAATAATGTATCAAATTATATTTAAAATCAAACACAGTTTTTAAAATATTTTAATTAGTTATTCATGTATGAAATTAAATAGTTCTCGAAGAACTATTTAAACAGAGTTTTATAAGACTTGTTACAGAAAATTTCCTACACAAAAACATGCCATATTCTTCTCCTAAATGTAAGCAATTTTTACTCTTTTAACTGATTCTTATGATACGATATTTACCTCTTCATCGTTATCATTAAGCCCATGCTTACATCATCATTTCTTAATTTTGCCCCCCATCCTCCCAATATATTTCAAATGGGCTAATTTTCAGCATATATGTTACAATGAGTAGATAACTTGGAATACTACTAACTTCTGTATAGTCTTACTATATTTCCTTTTGGGGATATCATTTTGCTTTTCCTGGAATTAATTACCTTTAGATTTTAAAAAATATTTAATTTTCCAAATGTTTATCACTATTTCAACTCCAAATCTTCCCCCAGTTGATTAAATCTTTCATTTTTCTCAAACAAAATTAGGGTTCTATTAATTTCATCATCTTAAAATTTTGTTTTTTTTTTAGTCTTTACTTTAGGATTATTCTTAGGTCTCATAGACTGGTGAGCTTCTCCAGAGAATATTATTCCATTCCCCTGCGTGGAGGGTGTATGCCTGGTTACCAGTATTAAATTTAGCAGTCCATTTAAGAAAGAAGGATTGGGACACAGGGGAGGTCCTCTGTGTTCAGTTGGTAAAACTCTCTTCTGTGGCTCGGCACCTGTGGCTCAACGGGCTAAGGCGCCAGCCACATACACCTGAGCTGGTGGGTTCAAATCCAGCCCAGGCCCGCCAAACAACAATGACGTCTGCAACCAAAAAAGTGGCCGGGTGTTGTGGCGGGCGCCTGTAGTCCCAGCTACTTGGGAGGTGGAGGCAGAAGACTCACTTGAGCCAGGGAATTGGACGTTGCTGTGAGCTGTGATGCCACAGCATTCTATCCAGGGTGACAGCTTGAGGCTCTGTCTCAAAAAAAAAAAAAAAAAAAAAAACTCTTCCACTCCTTCTAGGTCAGGCTTTCTCAGCCATCAGCACTGTTGACATTTGAACTAGATAATATTTTGTTGCAAGGGGCTGCTGTCCTGTGCATTGTAAGATGTTAAACAGCATCCCTGGCTTCTACCCACTAGATGGCCAGTAGCATACATACTCCTGCACTTGTAACAACTAAAACTGTTTGCAGGCTGGGCGCAGTGGCTCATGCCAGTAATCCTAGGTCCTCCTCCTAGGCCAAGGCAGGAGGATTGCTTGAGCTCAGGAGTTCAAGACCAGCCTGAGCAAGAACGAGACCCCATCTCTACTAAAAATAGAAAAAGTGAGGCAAGAGGATCCCTTGAGCCCAAAAGTTGGAGATTACTGTGACCTAAGACAGCACGGCCTCTATCCAGGGCAGCAGCTTGAGACTCTGTCTCAAAAACATAAATAATTAAAATAAAAATGTCTGCAGATGCTGCTACATGGAAAAAATCTACCCCCATTTGAGAATCACTGTGCTAGGTAGAAAGGGTTAACAAGAAGTCTGAGCTTTGTGTGTGTGTGTGTGTGTGTGTGTGTGTGTGTGAAATGACCTTGGGTTTTTCTTCTTCTGGTGTTCTTTTTCTGGAAATTTGCTGGATTAAGATTAAATGTAGAATGACCCCTGTTTGGTGAGTGCATATGTACCTGGAGAACTCTCCATGAAGAACTATATAAGCCTATGAAAAAACACAGACCTTGACTCCCTGGTGTGCAGTGTAACTCTTGTAAAAGAGAATGAACATGTTCCTTGAGGGGCGCTGGAACTTACAAAGCACTGCTAGTTCCTGTAGAGTACAGGGTTTCCCCAAGCCAGAGTGATTTCTGCACTTAAACTGTCACTTAAGCTTCCAGGTAAGTCCCCAGGTGGTCTGTATGGACTCCCTCAGAAGGTTGCATGTCTGATGCTAATGTGCCAACATGCTATCTTTGTCTTCAACTCAGCTATGGTCTGTTGGGATCTGGGGGGTTAGTATCAGTTTGTACCTGAGACCACTGCTGGAACTACCTGCTTTCTTGCATTTATTTTCATCCAAACCTCCTGCTTTAGTCCCACTGTCACTTCTGCTGCTGCAGGGGACCTTTGAAGTTATATGATGTACGAGCACCTGTAGACTGAGTGCTCCTCTGCTTTTGTCCAGTGCTGGCCTAGCATTCAGCTTTCCATGGATATGTTGAATTGGTTACCACTTAGCCAAATGCTTTTTAGCTTCCGAAATTTTGTCATTGTTTGTCTTCTTGTGAGTTTGTCTTCCTTCTCGCTGTTCTTACCATGACTATCTCATCTCTTTTTTGATCTGGGAGTTCTCCAAGACAGTCCTCAGACTAGTTCTGTCTATGTCTCTTCCTTTGGTCTTATCTATATGTATGACAACTCTTGAATTTTACGACCCATTTCCTGTCTCTTAACCCCCATTTTAATTCCTGTAAAATAGTGGTTCACAACTGGTGGCTGTTTTGTCTTTGGAGATATTCAACATTTCTGGTTGTCCATATGGGATGTGCTACTGGCATTTAGTAGAGTTAAACATCCTACAGTGCACAGAAGAACATGAAAAATAATTATCTGGACCAAATAGTGCCAAGGCTGAGAAATCACATTTCTAAAATGAGATGACATCTGTCAGACACTCTCAGGGAGGTGACAATTATAGTATGTTTTGTGAAGCCTTCTATTGGTAGTTTCTGATAAAATTCAAGAATGCACCAGCATCTGGCTAGGTGCAGTGGTTTATACCTATAACCCCAGCACTGAGGAAGTCCAAGGTCGGAGAATTGCTTGTGGCCAAAAGTTTGAGACCATCCTGGGTAACACAGCAAGACCCCATCTCAATAAAAACAAATTTAGCTGGATGCAGTGGTGTTCACCTGTAGTCCTGGCTATTTGGGGGGATAAGATGGGAGGATTGCTTGAGCCTAGGAGTTTGAGGTTGCAGTAAGCTGTGATCATGACACTATACTCCAGTCTGGATGACAGAGTATGAGACCTTGTCTCTTAAAAGAAGAAAAGAAAAGAAAAGAAAGAAAAAAATCAAATAATCTTAGATACCGTGTATAAGGAAATTTAAGTATCTTTAGCCAGTATCTCTCTCCTGAACTTTAGGTGTATATATATCCCATCTCAAATCAATATCTCTGTTCAGATGTCTAACATGTATTAGGGTTCGCCACAGAGATGAGTATTAGAGGGGATTTGTTAGGGAAATTTGACTTAAAGGTTTATGGAGGCTATGGGCCAAGAAGTTGCATGACAGGCCATCTGCAAGCTGCAGAAGCTGCAATACCAATAGTTCAGTCCAAGTCAGAAAACCTGGGAACCAGGCAAGTCAGTGGTGTAGTTCTTAGTCTGAAGCCAAAGGCCTGAGAACCTGAGGAACTGCTGGTGTAAGTCCTGCAGTCTAAAGGCCGGAAAGCCTAGAGTGCTGATGTCCAAGAGCAAAAGAGTGTCCTAGCGCCAGGAAAAAGAAGAAATCACCTTTTCTCTGCCTTTTTTTGTTCTTTGGTCCCAGTTGATTGTGATGGTGCCCACTCACATTAAGGACAGGTCTTCCCCACTCAGTCCACTGGATTATATACCATTTCTTCTGGAAACATACCCAGAAATAATGCTTTATCAGCTCTCTAGGTACTCCTTAATACAGTCAAATGGACACCTAAAATTAATTACAAATAGATGCACACTGGTATAGACCAGTTAAATTGTTTCTTCCACTGTCTTTTCCATCTAGTTAGTGGTCATTCCATCCTTCCAGTTAATCAAGCAAATCCTTTGGAGTCTTACCTCCTTATCTTTTTCTTTCCACCTCCCTTCCAGTCCAACAGCAAATACTGTTGGCTATATCTTCAGAATATATCCAGGATCTGATCACTTTTCACCATATTCACTGCCACCAAGCCAACATCTTGATCTAGATTTTTGCAATAGCTTCCCACCTGGTCTTTCTGTGCTCCCTTCCCTTTAGCATTCTGTCATTCACACTGCAGCCAGAATGATCCTATTAATAAAAGGCAAGTCAGAAGATCTCTTTTCAGCCTTGTATCCCAATCATAGTAAAGCCAAACCCCTGTAATGGCCTGCAGGTCCTTACTTGATCTGCTTTCCCTTTACCACTGACCCTCTTTTTCTTCTCTCTCTCCTTACCCTGACAGCCTTTGTGCTTTTTTTTTTTTGGAGACAGTGTCACTATTTCACCCTCAGTAGAGTGCTATGGTGTCACAGCTCACAACAACCTTAAACTCTTGGGCTTAAGCAATTCTCTTGCCTCATCCTCCCAAGTAGCTGGGACTACAGGCGCCCACCACAACACCCAGCTATTTTTGGTTGCAGTTGTCATTGCTGTTTAGCAGGTCGGGGCAGGGCTTGAACCCGCCAGCCTCAGTGTATGTGGCCGACACCCTACTCATTCAGCTACAGGCATCAAGCCAGCCTTTGTGCTTCTTCCCCAGTCTGGATCCCTAGATGCTCTTCTTTCTTTATCTGCATGGTACACCCCTCCTTACTACCTACAGGGATTTGCTCAAATGTCACTTTCTCAATGATTGTGCTGTTTAAAAATTAAATTCCCCTTCCTCTGTCCTGTGATTCTCTTTATCTCCTTTTTCTGCTTTATTATTTTAGTGCTTATCACTATTTAATACACCATATATTTCACTTATTTTGTTTATCTGTCTCCTCCCACTTGCATATAAGCTTCATGAGGAGAAATGTTTTTTGATATCTTTGATTTCCTCACGTATCCGTCACATCTAGAATAGTATTTGACTCATAAGAAGCACTTAAATATTTGAATAAACAAATATATGCATGTGTTTAGTCTATCATTTTAAACCTAAAAGTCTACTCTAAAATTATCAACAGTTTCTTTCAAAATGCTGAATGGAGTACCGGAAGTGAAATAACTTATGTGAAAACTGTTTAATAGTGAAAGCTTCTTTTTTTTTACAACTAAGTTCTCTAGAGATAACAATTATATTTAACTATTTTTGACAAACCCAGTATAAAATAGTTGGTTTTACTGAAGTTTAGTGATACAAAAAACAGAAAAATCGATTTGAGGTTGGTACTGTTTCTTCTTTGGGGTGTGGGTAGTCAAATTGCCCTTCTAAAAGTGATACTGTGACTCATCTTTCTGCCCCCTTGGCTGTTCTCTGAAAGCTACCAAGGACAAGCACATTCAATTTCACATCAGCAAGAGTTTGTCTTTTTTCCCTGCTTTTCTTTTTCCTGGAGTTTCTTACAGTACTGTGCTTCAGGCACTTCACATATTTCATCTCTCTGATACTATTCCTTTAGTAAGTACATTGTTCCATTGACACCAAGACTGAAGAGATTAAGTAGGACAAATCATTGGGAAATCTGTATTTGAATTCCAAAATCACAACAATTGCTTCATAATTTTCATTAAAATATTTTTAAAAACCTGACTGTTAAAAATGGTGATTTTCTGAATGTTAAAGAATAAGCATAAAAATATCATCCATAGAATGAATTACAGATTAATTTCGTCAGTATTCTTATGAAGTCCATCAGCAGTGATCATTTGCTGTTTTTAAAATTAAAATCATTGTAATTAAAATAAATTCTAACAAAGAATCTTTGTATTTCTCAACCATTGTGAAATATGTTGCAGCTGACTTTGTGGTATTTTTATTCATGTTAACTGAGGAAATAATACTTTTCAAGAAGGCAACAGTTTGCAAATTTAAATAGTAATTGCATGTTACAAATTTTATATAAAATAGTTTACTGATTAAAGGTTAACGTTAAAATGTACCTTTTTACTTTTCTGATAGGATTTAAAATTTAATGAATGCATTGAATTTGGAATTTTATACATGAAAATGTGTCTTGTTTTGTTTTGTTTTGTTTTTAGAGACAGAGTCTCACTTTATTGCCCTCAATAGAGTGCTGTGGTGTCACAGCTCACAGCAACCACCAACTCCTGGGCTTAGGTGATTCTCTTGCCTCAGCCTCCTGAGTAGCTGCGACTACAGGCGCCCACCACAACGCCTGGCTATTTTTTTATTGCAGTTTGGCCAGGGTGGGGTTTGAACCTGCCACCTCAGTATATGAAGCCAGCGCCCTAGCCACTGAGCCACAGGTGCCACCCATAAAAATGTATTTTTAAAGTAAAAATACTCTTTAAAGATATTGCTGTAGTTATAGCAGACTCAAAGTTTTTTTTTTTTTTTTAATTTGACAGGCTTTAAAAAACAAAGGGTTCCCATCGTAAGATTTATAATATAGTTATCAAATTTTCTTAAGATTCAGCAAAACTTTTTGCCAAATTCAAAGTTAGAGGTATCAGATGAAAAAAGTGGCTAAAGATTTGGTAAAAGCCAGGAGGAAAGTCTAGTTCACACACATTTTTCAAATATCACCCTATCCCAACATAGACATATATGCCCTGGTTCTTATTGTGTGTGTTTCTTGGAAATCTGTACATTTGTTCTCTACAAAAGTAAAAAGCACCTATATTTGATTTTAGGTCTGTATTGTTTAGGTCTATTTGTTTCAGATTTGTGGGGCTCTGATAAAAGACTTTCTCTTGAATAAAAGTAGAAATATATTCATATATTTAAAATAAACAGGGGTATAAAATATGAAAGAAATAGTTGTAAAAGTTTTCAAACATTTACTAGCTATGTAATTGTCCAGTGAAGAGAGGAAAATGGAAGATTATAGCAGCTACTATATTGAACACTAACTCTGTATTAGGAACCACACTTTACATATCTTAACACTCCAATTCTGCACACCACTTTGTGGAACAGCTACCATTACTTCTGTTTTACAGTGGTAAGAACTAAGGCAGAGAGTGACTAAATAACTTGCCTAAGATTTTGAACCCCAGCAGACTGGTAGTAGAGCTCATGCCACCATATCATGCAACTTCATCATAGAACTGAACAACAATCAAGGCAGAAGTAAACTGCTTTCAGAGCCAAACTTAGAACCACTTGGGCAGGAGAAAAAAGGCAGAGATTTATGCAGTAACATCCCCATCTTGTGGTGTTTTAGTATATTTTTGAATATTTTTAGCAGTTAATATTTAACAACTCTGAAGCTCTCAACCAAGCAATTAAGGCTTAAATAAAATTCGGATGAGGACTGGCAGTTTCCTACTCTTACAATAATGGTTATTATTATCACTCAATTCTTTTTTTTTTTGAGACAGAGCCTCAAGCTGTCGCCCTGGGTAGAGTGCCGTGGCATTACAGCTCACAGAAACCTCTAATTCCTGGGCTCAAGGGAGTCTCCTGCCTCTGCCTCCCAAGTAGCTGGGACTACAGGCGCCCGCCACAACGCCTGGCCATTTTTTGGTTGCAGCCATCATTGTTGTTTGGCGGGCTCAGGCTGGATTCGAACCCGCCAGGTCAGGTGTACATGGCTGGCGCCTTAGCCCATTAAGCCACAGGCGCCGAGCCTAAAAGTTTTAATATAGCAAAGTATCTAAGCTATACTTAAGCTGTTTTATGAGAAAAAGTGAAGAGTTGGTGAATTTCACTATAAACAGTTACTTTAGCCTCTATAGTAGATTTTCTTTACTTGAAGCCTAAATAATGTTAGGCTTAAATTTCTCTGCCTTAATTTATTGTGTACTGTTTTACTTTTTTGGTCTTCTGTCTAGTTCATCTTTCATTCTCCTTTGAGATTGTTCTCTAAAATTCTATTTCTTGTAAATTGCCTATTGGTAAAAGTCCTGGCCCAGTGTATTTTATAGCCTCATCTCTATGTGCTTTGCCACATAAGCTTTGTACTTGAGCCAGACTTCTCTAGCCGCCATTGATGGAATCTTGCTTGTGGCCCTCATTGTCATTCTGCCCAAACAAATCCTGTCGTGCTTTACAGCTTAAGCCAGCATGCTTTTATCTTATATTTGGAAATTAGTGGTGCTATTCCCTATAACCTCCCATTTGGTATAAAAAGCCTTTATACTTTGCATTATCTTGTAACATTACTAAGCTCTTGTATTATTTTTCTCACTTCCTATTCTTCATTCGGAAACTTCCTGAGAGCAAGGCCTACGTCTTCTACTTCTGAATCTATGTTGAATTCATTTCAGTAGCATCTGTGTCGGTTTTAACAGTACTTTGCACATATTGAAGCCCTGAAAAACACATAGAATTCCTAAAGTCATAGAATTTTAGAGCTAGAAATATTGGTCAAATGTTGTTGATTATTGTTAAATATTAAGTCATATAAATGTAGAGTTTTACAAATAGCATCTTCTTGAAATCATAGTACAGCTTGAACAAGTTTTCTGGTTATTTGTGTTATTTTTATTTCAGCAGAGTCTTTGTAATAGTTTTTCACTTTGGTTCTTTTGTAAAAATAGCTTTAAAAAATTCCTTAGCATTTAGGTATGTAATTATTTTACTGAGAATTTTCAAACACTTTGAATAGTGCTACTTTATATATGGAAACTGATGATCAAACATTTAAATTGAAACTGTTTGTACCTGTGAACTGGTTTTTACTAAAAGCTGGAGTACTGTGATTATGGGTCCCTTTGTGTAGTAACTCCAAAAATCTATGTTATACTCTCAGCAGTCCTATTTATATATGTTATTGGTGTAACTATTACTCTGTTGGTAGTCTTTTCACTCTGTCTGGAAATGTAGTCCACCTCCTGAGGAAAAAAGGAAAAAAGTAGTGGCACTTAATACCATTATTCCCACAGAGCTTCAGAAACTGGCACAAAAGTTTTCATGTTAATCTGACAAATGCAGTTATTTTGAATTTGTTTCATTTCAAAACAGTATTCAGTGTCTTTTTAGGAAACAAGCTGAAACAAGGTCAGCATATGGAAGAGGAAAATGAGAACTGTCTTAGGAGTTTGTATTAAAAGAGATAGCTATGGTTGAAGGGCAAATCTGGGCTACTGGTTAGCATTTCTTTCTTTCTTCTTTTTTTTCTACAGGACTCTTCCTTCCTCCCAAGGGTTGATAGAGTGTTTTGTAAAGACAGACGTGATTGGGTGGCTATTACTTTCCTTCAGGAGAACTGTAGACGACTTCTGCTGTGCGTATTAGGGGCAGGTTGCCGTGGGTAGGGTTGGAGTCTACCGATCTCTTATTCTGCATGGATCTTTTGCTTTTATGAATCTTTAGAACATTTGGGGTAAAAAGTGTCTTTTATCTCAAAGCCATGAGGTCAGAGTCTGGACTGGTATAGTGTCAAAGTGTATGAATTATAGGCCATTGGAGTTCTTCTGGGATCCCACCTTTTAAAATCGAGATTGTAGAAAAGAACAAAGAATTCAATAAGTACTCCAAGCTCCCAAGTAACCCCCTTTTTTTGTTTTTAAACCAATGACTGCTTAATTTTGTAGAATGTTTTTTCTTGCTTGTTTTCGGAATGTTATTTAGATAGGTACTCATGTAGACAATGCATATGTAATTCTGAAACGAGTCCTCATAAAAAAACTAATGTACTAAAGAATTAAAACCTTTCAGGTAGAAAAATCTCATTTGTAAATTTTAGGCTGGCAACCATTATTACAAAAACACTTCAGATCTATGTACGCATGTGGCTGTGTTTGTGTGTGTGTACATATTACGTGGATTTCACCTCCCCCCACAGCCTTTGAGTGTTACAGTAAATATTTTTGTTTTGAGCCCTTTCTAACTAAAGTGTAAGTAAGGCTATTTTAGAGCCAGTTTACATGGAAACATTTAATGTCCTTACTATTATTATCACTTAGATTTATAATTTGTGTTAGATACTGTACAGAGCCTGCTGTAGAAGCTTCGCAAACCGGTCCTACTCCTAAGTATTTCTTCCCTCTTAAGAACTGGGAATATACTTTCACCATCCTGTGCTCTTTTCTCAAATCCTTATACCTCAACGTTTTGGATTCTCCTTTTTTCCTAGAGTTTGGTCACAAGGACTTGTGGTAGGAGGAGGACGCTCATGGGATCTTTGGAATTTGTCTAGATTCAGCTTGGAAGCCTGAGAACAGTCTTGGCTGGGCAGTCAGCAGTGTGCTTGATGGTAAAAGAAGCATGTGCTCGTATTAGATACTGTTTAAAGCTCTTTTTCCTGACTAGGTTCCTACTAAGTAGTTCAGCTCATTTTTTGTTCATTTCATTCTTTTCATTCTCCCCCTGCCTCTCCTCCATCATTAAAAAGTTTATTGGAATGGTGATTGTTAAGGGCCTGGCTCTTCCACATATGATTTTACTGGGTAATACCTTCTTTTTTACATTTTTTAATTTATCTTTTATTGTCATGTTTATTCCTTTCTTTTTTATTTACTTTTCTTCTTTTCCATTTTGAAAGAAAATTTAGACCAATATGTTCCTGTTCTTTTGGCACCAGCAGTGGTTCTGTAGGCAGAAAGAACATTGGTGTTTCTAACGTGAAATACTTATAAGGCGTTTAAAAAACATTTATATCTGTAATTGCAAAAGGGTCCCCCAGGAAAATATGAGCTTTAGTTGTTAACATTTCTAGAAGCCGATAAGATGAGCGTATTTACCTGTGAAAGAATGCCTGTGGTCCATTAGAAGATAAGCCTACAAAACAATAACATTCTGTATAATATGCTTCTGAATTCGATGACTTTGAAATTTATATAGATATTCAGGAAAAAAGAAGAAAATGTGGCTGTATGTAGAGATTTCTTGTTTTCAACCAGAGCAGGACTTCCTTTTTTGAGCTTCTTATTTTATGGTATTGTACGTGTTTAAAAAAGTTGGTGCTCATAAGTATTCATTGGATTGAATACATTCTGTTAAAATTTTGGAAACCAATTATTACTATCTCTATTTTGAATAACAGTTTTCCTAAGATTAGATAATTAATGAATGTTAAAATGGGGAACCCCCCCCCCAAAAAAAAAAACTATGGAACCTGTTAGGCCAGCATAAAGTATTGCTTAAATATCCGTATCATTTGACTATTGTACTAAATCCCTCCTAGACTTGTGCAAACACTTGGAACCGCATCAGAGCACACAAACGGAAACGATTGTTCCTACTGCAGAACTCTGTGCTGATATGCATAGACTAAAAGAAAAGAAAAGGAAACTTCTGTTTATTTAGAACCTGTCTTGCGGCTGCTAAACATTACTTTGCTCATTGAGTTCATTCACTAGTATAATTTTTTTTTTTTTTTTTTTAGTATTATTGGAAGATTGGATAACCTAGTGGCCAAGAGAGACTGTGGTGTTAGATTTGTTTTTGAGTCTTGAGTCTTCTTTCTTCCATTTGTGACCACAATCATCTGTGGAATAATTAGCATACTAGCTTAAAAATCTAAGGTGTGGGCGGCGCCTGTGGCTCAGTGGGCAGGGCACCTGCCCCAAATACCCAGGGTGGCAGGTTCGAACCCTGCCCCGCCAAACTGCAACAAAAAAATAGCCGGGCATTGTGGTGGGCGCCTGTAGTCCCAGCTACTAGAGGGGCTGAGGCAAGAGAATCGCCTAAGCCCAGGAGTTGGAGGTTGCGGAGAGCTGTGACATCACAGCACTGTACCGAGGACGATAAAGTGAGACTCTGTCTCTGGAAAAAAAACTAAGGTGCGTTGTTTGTAGCTCAGAGACACTATCATAGAATAATAACTATAGCATTTTTATACTTCATTAATGGACTCCAGTATATATCACCTGTTTTAGGACTTTAAGAGCTTGACTTTGTGTTTCCTGCTGTTTCAAATTTGCCCCCAAAATTAAATTTTCCTTAAAACATCAGAATTACTGTTAACTATCAAATAGTTAAGTAAACATTTCCTCAAGTACTTTTTCTTTCTTCTTTTTTTTTTTTTACATTTCAAAATACTAAGGGGGTACAAATGTCGTGACAATCTTGTGTAGTGCTTACGTATTTCCAAGTATTTGATGTTTTTCACGTGTACCCTTTCTTTCTGCCTTCCCTTTTCACACACTGTATTTGAGGAATGAGGTTTGTAGGTTTGCTCTCAGGACGTTCTTTTCCACTTCTAAATGTAGAATACAGAAGTTGTAAGCAATAACCCCACGTCCTGGTGCTCGGGATTAGCAGCTGAGGTGAGGTTCCCTCCCTATTTTTCCTGGTTGCCGTTGCCTCGCATTTTCTCTGAGTCCACGTCTTTGGGACTGCAGACTGTCCACACGGCAGCCCTCCCTTCCCTTAGCATTTGTGTGCTGTTCTTTGAGTCTTCTGTGTTTATGGTTTTGTGTTTTTTTTCATTACCGTGTCCACCGCTACTGCATATAGTACTGAGGTTGTGGGGATAACGTAGTTTAAAACAAGGTAAGGAGGGTTTTGTTTCCAGTATACTCTCAGCGATGGCCAGCAGTTTCTTGGTCTTAAATCGAGCATTTAAAAAAAAAAATCAGTTCACTTATAGGAAGATCCACCTTTTGTCATGCATAATTCTGCAACTTTTGGCAAATGTAAACAATCAAGTATATATATTAATAGACAAATGTGTATAGTCAGAAGTTTTACTCTGGGTTTTCTTAGTCTAAACCAGTGGTTCTCAATCATCTTAACGCCGCGACCCTTTAATAGTTCCTGTGGGTCGTGACCTAAACCATCACCCTCAGTCTTGAGTAATCACTGATCTGTTTTCCTTCTCCCTAGTTTTGCCTTTTGTAGAATGTCATATGAATGGAATCCTAACTTCTTGAGTTTGGTTATTGTATCAGTATATTCCTTTATATTACTGATAATATTTGATAGTAGGTTTGCACCATAGTTTATTTACTCAAGTTTGGGTTGTTTCCAGCTTGTAGCAATTGTGAATAAAGCTACTATAAACATCTGCCTACAAATTGTACAAACAAAAATTTTCCATTTCATATAGGTAAATATTGGAGTGGGCTGGCTAGGTTTTGTGGCAAATTTAAACTTAACATGTTTACTTGTCAGCTTAAACATAAACTTTATAAGAAATAGTCATATAGTTTTCTAAAGACCGTGCCATTTTGCATTCTCACCAGCAATATATGAGAATACCAATTGCTCTCATCCTTACCAGCATTTGGTATTGCCAGAGTTTTTCTTGTTTTAACCACTTAGTAGGTGTGCACTGGTGTATGGTGAACAGTTGAGGTTTGAGTTTGCATTTTCCTACTGACTAAGGCATGGTGTAGAGCATGTTTTTCTGAGGTTATTTCCTATCTGTATTTTTTCCTTGGTGAACCGTCTGTTAAAATTTTTGTACATTTAAAAAAACATTTTTTTTTTTTATCACTGGGTTTTAAGAGTTCTTTCTGTTTTCTTATCAGAGTATTCTCTCTCGATTTGTGGTTTGTCTTTTCCTGTATCAATTTCTTGCGACGGATTGTTCTGAGCATTGATTTTATACTCTACCCAAACAGAAAGCTTTAAAGAAAGCATTTAAATATGCCTTTATGGATTAATGTAGAAGTATGGTTTTGATTATCTTCTTTTCTTGTTTTCTGTCTTTTGTTTAACTTTGCCCTTCCTCCCTCCCTGCGGGCCCCCCCCCACATAAATGCACACATGCGCACACACATTTTCCTTATTTATTTTAAAATTAGGTCCCTTAGGGCAGTACACTAAATATCTGTGCTCTAAAAAATCAATCCTGTCACACCAATGTTTAACGGATTGAAGCAATGCAGCTGTATAGAGGAAATGAATTCTGTTCTCTGTCAAAATTGTAAAGGACTGCTTGTTTTAATAGCTACTGAAGATGGAAGCATTTATGCCATGGCCATATAGCTTGTCAAAACTGGATATGTTCCTGTGTTTAAAATATTTGGGATTTTCCAAAAGTTACCATTTCCTCTTGATCCTTCCTAAGGAGTGCTTGGTTTCTGATTACAGTTAACCCCTACTTCACTGTTAAGCCTTCTTTCAATAGATGTTAACTATTTAGCCCACTAGATAAATGATTAAGCTTCCTAAGTATTGGCATTCCATTTGCAAATGGTGAACATTCAGAAATATATTAACACATAATTGGATTAATTCATATATCTGTATCAATGGAACAAGTTGGTTTTAAGGTCTATAAAAATAGATTTTTTTAGGGAAAGCTAAAGACAACATATTGTGTTCTTTTTGAATAACCATAGGAGATAATATATGTCAAAGTGTTATATTAAAGAGCTAGAGTATATATACAGATCTAAAATGAATTCAAATTTAATAAAAATTCAAGCTGTTTTCTTTTGAGACAGAGTCTCACTCCGCCAGGCTAGAGTGCCCTGGCATTATAGCTCACAGCAGCCTCAAACTTGGGGGCTCAAGCAGCTCAAACTTGAGGGCTCAAGCAATCCTCTTGCCTCAGCCTTCCAAATAGGTGGGACTATAGCCACCCACCACAGTGCCCAGCTAGTATTTCTATTTTTAGTAGAGAGGGGGTCTTGCTCTTTCTCAGGCTGGTTTTGAACTCCTGAGCTTGTGCAATCCACCTACTTCGGCCCCTCTGTGCTGGGATTACAGATGTGAGCCACCTTGCCTCGCCAAAATTTTTCCATTTAATCATTTTCAAAAGCTAAAATTGTCATTGTAAGGGTTAGCTCTGCAGAGACACAGGAGACATAGTTTTGTTATGAATAAGCTAAGTGTTAAAAATTGGTAAGATCAGGGTCATTTTATTTAACAAGGCAGAGTTAATTAGTTAAGGGTAGATTTGGGTATAGAAATATAATTTGTCTTTAAAAAATTAATTTGGCTTGTCCTAAAACTAACCATACGGCTGAAAGGAGCAAATCAAAATTTTAAAATTTATCTTGTTGTTTACTATAGTTTTATTGTAGGCTCTATGATTTGCTAATTGATACTGGATTTGACTTTGAAGACATTTAAAATGTATCAAAATTTGCTTGATTACTTTAGGTGGGTTAGTTTGTTTAGTATAAGCTGATGATACACTAAAAACAAAAAATGCTACATTTCTTACTGGTAATTTGGTGTAGAGATAATTTCAAAATATTTATTTTACAGTTTTTGTGTCCATTTCTCTTTACTGAAGAATCGCAACAAAATTTATAGTCCAGGAAGAGAAAGAGGAATAACAAAGACGGAAGTGGGAAAGATAGGAACCACAGAATTAGGCAAGATGAAATGATCGGCACTCAAAATTCAAGTGTGTATATTGGAAATGCAAATAAAAAACAGAGTGATTACCACCATGCTGATTAGAACATAAGGATTCTCCCCTTTGCAAGCCAGTACAGAGGAGTGTAAAGAGTATAAATCTCTTTTAAGGAGAATAAGATTAAGAGATGTTAAAAAGAATTGAGGTGAAATTGGCCCAACATAAATTCGGTCTTTTTACAATGAACAATTATGTGATATTTAGTGTATTTATAATGTTGTATATCTAGTTCCAAAATATTTTGTTACCCAGAAAGAAAACTCTGTTCCCCGTCTCCCACCACTGTTACAGTTGCTGGCAAATACCACTCTGCATTCTATGAATTTACCTAGTCTGGATTTTTCATATGAGTGAAATCATATAATATGTGACCTTTTATATCTTGTTTCATTTCTTGGCACCGTAGTTTTGGGATGCATCTATGCTGTAGCATCTATGGGTACTTTATTGTTCTTTATGGGTGAATAATACTGTATTGTATGGACATGCCACAATTTGTTTACCCATTCATCCCTTGGTGGACATTTGGGCTGTTTTTACCTTTGGTTATTTTGAATAGGTGCTGTTAACATGTGTCTACAAGTGTTTGTTTGACAACCTAGTCATACTTTTTTTAGGTATATTCTTAAGAGTGGGATTCCTGGATTATGTGGCGATTCTATGTTTAACTTTAGTGGAACTGCCGTACTGTTTGCCATGGTGGCCATACCATTTTACATTCCTACCAGCAATGTATGTGGTTTCTAACTTTTCCACTTCCTCACTAGCACTTTTATCTATTGTTAAAAAAATTATAGCCATCCTAATGGGTATGAAAGTGGTATCTTGTAGTTTTAATTTAAATTTTCTTAATGACCAGTGATGTTAAACACCATTCCTGTGCCTGTTGACATTTGTATATCCCCTTTGGAGAAATATCTGTTCAGGTCCTTAGCTTGTTTTTTAATCAGTCTGTTCGCTGTTGAGTTATAATTGTTCTTATATGCTAGATACTGAACCCTTATCAAATATATGCAAATATTTTTCTCCAGTTCTATAGGTTTTTTCCTTTTTCTTGATAACGTCTTTTGATGTATACTTCTAATTTCCATGAAGTCCAATTTATCTATTCTTGGTTACTTTTGTCCTTGATGCCAAATCTAAGGTTAGAAAGATTTATCACTATGTTTACTTCTGAGAGTCTTGTGGTTTTAGTTTTTACATTTAGGTTGTTGATCTGTGTTGGGTTAATTTTTTGTATATGGTATGAAGCAGGGGCTCAACTTCATGCTTTTGCATGGGGATATCCTTTTGTCCTAGCACTATTTGTTGAATAGACCATTCTTGCCCTGCTGAATGGTCTTAGTAGCATCCTTGTTGAAAGTAAGTTGGCCACAAATGTCTCTTTCTAGCCTCTCCATTGTATTCCATTAGTTTATATGTGTATCCTTTTGCTAGGACACCACACTGTTTTGATTATAGCAGCTTTGTATTAAGTTTGGAAATCGAGCAACATTCAACTTTGTTCTTTTTCAGTATTATTTTGACTACTCAGGGCCTCTTGCATTTTCATATGAAATTGAGGATTGGCTCACCCTTTGTGTAAAAAAGCTGAGTAGAATTTTGATAGCAATTGTATTGAATTTTTAGGTTGGTTTTAGGGTATTATTGCCTTTTAAACAATATCAAACCTTCCAATGCACAAACAAAGGATTATTTTGTATTTATTTAGGTCTTTAATTTTCTTCAGTAATTTTATAGTTTATAGTGTTTTATAGTTTTCAGCGTCCAAGTCTTTTGCCTCCTTTACTAAACTTATTTCTAGTTTTTATCATTTTGGTTACTTTTTTTTTTTTTTTTGAGACAGAGCCTCAAGCTGTCACTCTGGATAGAGTGCTGTGGCATCAAAGCTCACAGCAACCTCCAATTCCTGGGCTCAAGCGAGTCTCTTGCCTCAGCCTCCCAAGTAGCTGGGACTACAAGCGCCCGCCACAACGCCCGGCCATTTTTTGGTTGCAACCATCATTGTTGTTTGGCGGGCCCAGACTGGATTCGAACCCGCCAGCTCAGGTGTACGTGGCTGGCGCCTTAGCCCGTTGAGCCACAGGCGCCGAGCCTGGTTACTCTTGTAAATGAAATTGTTTTCTTAACTTTCTTTTTGGACTGTTCATTGCTGCCATGTGGAAACACAGCTGTTTTTTTGTTTTGATTTTTATACCTTGGGAGAAGGGGTATTTAATATAAATTTTGAAGACTGGAATTTCATAACCAAAATATTGGGGAAGAAGTGTATTTCAAGTAGAGGGAACTCATTGACCAAGCATTTATTAAACTACCTTCATGTATGGATGAAGGGGAATCAAAGATTTATAAAACATAGATACTACCCTTAAAGAACTATATTTGGGGAAATATATATGTATATGTGTGTATATATCTATAACTCTAAAAGCGAACAGATTATGAGACAAGGAATAGAGGAAAGAAGCTAAGAAAGAATGCACTTTAATCTAGATTAATGATGTTGCTTGTTTGGTGAAAATTACTAGCCTTTTTAGTCATACCAACAATTATTTTAAGAGCTAAATGAAGGAATGAATTTGAAAACACCTCAACCCTAACAAAGCATTAAGATGAAGTTTTGTCTCTTGTGTTGTGAGTTTTGATAATCAATTTGGGTGATAGCCTCCTAATAGGGAAACCATTTTTTGTTTGTTTTCTGAGACAGTCTCACTCTGTCTCCTAGGCTAGAGTGCAATGGCATCATCATAGCTCACTGCAGTCTCAGACTCCTGGGCTCAAGTCATCTTACAGCCTCAGCCTCCTGAGTAGCTGGGACTACTTAGCTACCATGCCTGGCTAATTTTTTTTTTTTTTGAGACAGAGCCTCAAGCTATTACCCTGGGTAGAATGCCGTGGCATCACACCTCACCGCTGTCTCCACCTCCTGGACTCAAGTGATTCTCCCACCTCTGCCTCCCAAGTAGCTGGGACTACAGGTGCCCACCATAATACCCGGCTATTTTGGGGGGGGGTTGCAGCCGTTGTTATTGTTTGGCAGCTGGGGCTGGATTCGAACCTGCCAGCTCAGGTGTATGTGGCTGGTGTTTTAGCCACTTGAGACACAGGCACCGAGCCCAGGCCTGGCTAATTTTTAAATTTTTCACAGAGATGGTACTATGTTATGTTGCTCAGGCTGGTCTCAAACTCCTGGCCTAAAGTGATCTTTCTGCCTAGGCTAGGGTTACAGGCAGGAGACACACTGCGTGGCCACCATCTTGTTTTTAGAGATGTTTGCTGATTTTAAATTGTTAATCTAGAATTTGTGACCTATTTGCTTTTTAGGAAGAATGATGTTTACTAGTAATTATTAAATGTACCTTTTGGGAAATATGTAGTGTTGGAAATATTCTAGGCTCGGCGCCTGTGGCTCGGTGGGCTAAGGCGCCAGCCATGTACACCTGAGCTGGCAGGTTCAAATCCAGCCCGGACCCGCCAAATAACAATGACGGCTGCAACCAAAAATGGCCAGGCGTTGTGGCAGGCACCTGCAGTCCCAGCTACTTGGGAGGCAGAGGCAAGACACTCGCTTGAGCCCAGGAATTGGAGGTTGCTGTGAGCTGTGATGCCACAGCATTCTATCCAGGGTGACAGCTTGAGGCTCTGTCTCAAAAAAAAAAAAAAGGAAATATTCTAGCCTTTATTCTCTGCCTGATGCCTTTCCTCCCCCTTTTTTTGAGATAGAGTCTCACTTTGTTGCCCAGACTAGAGCGTGGGTAACTCGTGCAGTGGCCTCTTCCTACTTCACCGCAACTTCAAACTGCTAGGCTCAAGCGATCCTCCTGCTGCCTCCATCTTCCTGGTAGCTGGGATTACTAATTTTTTCTATTAATAATGGAGATGCGGGTCTTGTTCTTGCTTAGGAGGTTCTCAATCTCCTGAGCTCGAGCCATCTTCTTGCCTCAGCTTCTGAGAGTTTTAGAATTACAGGTTTGAGCTACTCACTACGCCTGGCCCTCCTTACCTTTTAAAAAATCATTGGAACAATAGTTTCTAAGCAAGAGTTTTCACAATTCATGGTTTCTTTCTTTCTTTCTTTTTTTTTTTTTTGGAGACAGAGTCTCACTCTGTCACCCTGGGTAGAGTGCTGTGGCATTACAGCTCACAGCAACCTCAAACTCTTGCCTCAGCCTCCCAAGCAGCTGGGACTACAGGCACCCACCACAATGCCTAGCTGTTTTTTTGTTGCAATTGTTGTGTAGTAGGCCCTGGCTGAGTTTGAACCCTCCAGCCTTGGTGTATGTGGCTGGCACTGTAACCACTGCGCTACAGGTGCCAAGCCAATTCATGGTTTTTTATGAATACAACTGTTAGAGCTGTGTGTTCCTATGCTAGTGGAATTGATTTTGTTCTTGCTACAGGGACCTTTATTGGGAGGAAAAAAAAGATCAAGGGTGGCTTGGCACCTGTGGCTCAACGGGCTAAGGTGCCAGCCACGTACACCTGAGCTGGTGGGTTTGAATACAGCCTGGTCCCGCCAAACAATGACGGCTGCAACCAAAAAATGACTGGGCATTGTGGCCAGCGCCTGTAGTCCCAGCTGCTTGGGAGGTGGAGGCAGGAGACTCGCTTGAGCCCAGGAATTGGAGGTTGCTGTGAGCTGTGATGCCATAGCTCTCTAACCAGGGGGACAGCTTGAGGCTCTGTCTCAAAAAAAAAAGAGATCAAGGGAGACACAGATTATAAAATTATCTCCCTATATGTCGTTTTAAATTCTGAGAAGGCAGCTAAAAATTATTATTGTAGTTGTATATTTGGTCAGAGAAATGTGAAAATATATAGCCCTTGTGTAGAAATTGATCCATTTAAATATGATATTCCTGTATTTCTTCGGAAGTAGAGACAATCCACTTAGTCCCATTCAGAATCATGAAAGAGGTTAGCATAATTTGAAAAAGTATAACATTATATTAATTTGTGTCTGATATATATTTATGAAAGAAATAATTATTTAGAATGAGGATGACAAATTTAAATTTCCACTCTTTCACTGTTCACAATGTCCATAACAGATATTCCTGATGCACTGTAGCCTTTCTGTTGCATTTTGGACTTCACTATAGACGCTTCCTTAGCATAGTAAGGTTTCAGGAAGTATTTTGGAGTTAGTATGTAAGAGGAAAATGTTTGCCTCTCATATGGAGTATAGGTTCCAAGAGGGTAGTTGTCTTCCCCACTCAGGTTATTCATCACTCCTGTCTGTCCTCAGCACCTAAGATAGCATCTGTACATAGTAGAGGCTCAATACGTATTACAATGAATAAGGAATGAGTATCTGTTTAGAAAGTGTTTGTGAGATAGTCAGTCTTGAGGACTAACTTTGGTTCCTTTGTTTAAGTATCAGAATCTCTTCCCCTTTAGATGGATGTTTGGGTGTTTATTAGCTTAGGTCAGCAGTCTCTCTTCTGGTTTTGAGTGTCCTTGTGTGTTTTTCATACTGAGCATGGCTGATCTGGCCCTGTGCCACACATATGGTTAACATGGTGATAGAGATATAAGTACGTCTGATAGCTTGATCAGCATTCATTTCCCAGTATATAATAGCTTAGTTTTGTTGAATTTGCATTTAAAATATTATAGACAGTGTGCTAATTACTGCAGTGTCAATGTGGATTAGATAGCTGACAAAGCAAACATTTGAGGGCCGACATCTGTGCCAAAACACCTTTAATTACAGTAGGCTTTGATTATCTTAATCTTTCACATAAATAAATTCATTATATTGGAACTGTTCAAATCTCTGAGAATAATATGCCATCGTTTTTCTTTTCACAATCTGTGGCACATGAGGAATACGTATCTTTTTCTACTCTTTCTTATGTAAAGTTACATATTTTGTTTTAGGATTGCTGTTAGGCATTTTTTCATAGACTCCCTTAGCATTAAGTAGATTATTGTTCTAATTGTTATGAAACCTTTCATATTAGGTCAGGCATGGTGGCTCACACCTGTAATCCGAGTACTCTAAGAAGATGTGCAGGATGGATTGGTTGAGCTCAGGAGTTCAAGACCAGTGTGAGCAAAAGTGAGACACTATCTCTATTAAAATACAAAACCAGCCGGACATTGTGGCAGGTGCTTATAGTCCCAGCTACTTGGGAGGCTGAGGCAGGAGGACAGCATGAGCCCAAGAGTTGGAGGTTGCTGTGAGCTGTGATGATGCCACGGTACTCTAGCTAATACGACAGAGATGCTGTCTCAGAAAAAAAAATAATAATAATAATAATATTAGTTCATCCAAGAGATAAGAGTATTTTTGTGGTAGATACCATTGCTAAGAGATTTTGTTAAGCACCATAGTGCTAAATTTCTTCAAATATGGAGGCCAGTTATTTCCAGTCCCTGATTTACTGAATTGGGGCCATGTCTTACAGTTTGTATGGACTTCAGATTACTACATAGTAGAACACAGTTACTCTGTTGTAAGAAAGCATATTTTCAAAGCATATGTTTTCTGAAGATTAAGTTTGTTATTGCCTTAAAGGAGAAGAATGCGGAGGTCACCCTTTTTTGAATTCTCTTTTAGAACTGTCTTCAGGAGAATCTCTGTAAGAAGCACAGGCTTGTAATTGATTCGTAGTTGAATGTAAATTTTGCCCTTGAGAGAGCTTAACCTAAATAAAGCCGTATCAACAAAACATCATAATAAATAGTTATAAAGTTCAGTCAGATTTATGATTTGGTATTTTAAAATATCACATGGATAACTTTTAAAAGTAACTATTTAAATCACTTTTTTTTTTTTTTTTTTTTTTGGTAGAGACAGAGTCTCACTCTATCGCCCTCCGTAGGGTGCTATAGAGTCACAGCTCACAGCAACCTCCAGCTCTTAGGCTTAAGCGATTCTCTTGCCTTAGCCTCCCAAGTAGCTGGGACTACAGGCGCCCGCCACAGCACCCAGCTAATTTTTGATGCAGTTAGGCCGGGGCCGGGTTTGAACCAGCAGCCCTTGGTATATGGGGCCGGCACCCTACTCGCTGAGCCACAGGCGCCGCCCTATTTAAATCATTTTTATAAAAACAGCCCAACAATGCTTTAACAATCTTAAGAAAAGATAAAAATGACATGTGTTTTCATATTATTTGTGATTCTTTGTAACAAGTTTGAAATTACAACTGGAACCTTCTCTGTCATACTCTTAGGAGAAAGTAGATAATGCAAAAAAGACAGCAGTTCCATTTTTTAGAAGAGCAGTGGTTTTTATTTGATTGTTACAACTCTAACGGAATCCAGAGCTAAAGTTTTGGCAAGTGTTGTTTGCAGTAAGGTCATTAAAAGTGAAACTTATTTTCAAGTAGTTTTATGGCTAAATAATATTTACCATGTTTAATAGTTTGGACCCGTGTATTGTAAGACTTATTTGAAGGTCTTACTGGGGAGTTAAAGCAATATCGAGGAAACAATTTGAGGACCATAAAGCATACTTAAATTGCGTAGGTCGGGTGGCGCCTGTGGCTCAGTGAGTAGGGTGCCAGCCCTGTATACCAAGGGTGATGGGTTCGAATTTAGCCCCGGCCAAACTGCAACAAAAAATAGCCGGGTGTTGTGGCGGGCTCCTGTAGTCCCAGCTACTGGGGAGGCTGAGGCAGGAGAATCGCCTAAGCCCAGGAGTTGGAGGTTGTTGTGAGCTGTGTGACGCCACAACACTCTACTGAGGGCGACAAAGTGAGACTCTGTGTCTACAAAAAAAAAAAAAATAATAAGTTGTGTAGGGCAAACCATAATTACCTTAGAATTTTAGAAAGAGGAGATGTCAGGATTCCTGCTCTTGCTAGGATTGATGTTTCTAAGGTGTGAACAGTGTGGCAGGTAGAGGAAAGACAGCAAACTAACAGGCGAGCAGCGAGGATGGAGGCCGACCCAGCTCTACCATTATGGGTGTGTACGTCTCTGGCCAAGTCACTTATGTCTCTGTTTTTCTTTTTCTTTTTTAAATTAGTTTATGTGATCATTTTGATTTCTAAAGTCTCTTCCATCTATTTTGCCAAAAGAGATTTACCAGACTGACACATTTTTTTGAAGAAACAGTTGGCTTATGGACATAGGCTTAAGGATAGTAGGTTTCTTCAAACACTCATGGTGGTTACTTTTTGTTAAGTATTTTTTTTTTTGAGGCAGAGCCTTAAGCTGTCACCCTGGATAGAGCGCTGTGGCATCACAGCTCACAGCAACCTCCAATTCCTGGGCTCAAGTAAGTCTCCTGTCTCCGCCTCCCAAGTAGCTGGGACTACAGGTGCCCGCCACAACGCCCGGCCATTTATTGGTTGCAGCCGTCATTGTTGATTGGCGGGTCCGGGCTGGATTCGAACCTACCAGCTCAGGTGTACGTGTTTGGCGCCTTAGGCCGTTGAGCCACAGGCGCCAAGCCTCGTTAAGTATTTTTAATGGTGCTAGTCATGATATGACTTTAAGCTAGATTGCTGTAGTTACTTTTTTTTTTAAGACAGAGTCTCACTATATTGTCCTTGGTAGAGTACCGTAGCGTCATAGCTCACAGCAACTTCCAACTGTTGGGCTTAAGCGATTCTCTTGCCTCAGCCTCCCAAAGTAGCTGGGACTACAGGCGCCTGCCACAATGTCCGGCTATTTTTTTGTTGCAGTTGTTTGGTTGGCTCGGCCTAGTTTGAACCTGCCACCCTCAGTATATTGGACCGACGTCCTACTCACTGAGCCACAAGCTCCGCCTGTTACTTTTTTTTTAATACCTTTTTTTAAAAAACAGAGTCTTAATCTGTTGCCCAGGCTAGAGTGCTGTGGTGTCAGCCTAGCTCACAATAACCTCAAACTCCTGGGTTCAAGTAATCTTCCTGTCTCAGCCTCCTGAGTAGCTGGGACTGCAGGCACCTGCCACAACACCTAGCTCTTACTCTTGCTCAGACTAGTTTTGAACTCCTGAGCTCAAGAGATCCTCTTGCTTCGGCCTCCCAGAGTGCTAGGAGTACAGATGTGAGCCCCTCACTCACTATACCCGGTCTGCTGTAGTTACTTTTTAAATACTCTTAAAGTAAAATTTTAGTATTAATAGTTTGGACTAAGGACTTAATATTTTTATTTAGGAAAAAAATTTAAGCTCTCAAAAGTAATACATCATCAAATATAAGAACATAGTAAAGTGTAAGGTGGTTTGAATTACTGTATCTGTTGTAGTCCTACTAAGGGTGGTAGGAAAATAAGCTCTTATGGGTGTTACCTGCTGCAAATGCTTCACCTATGAAGGATGTCCAGATTGAATCAGAATCAGAGTTGAGATTTCAGCTGGACAGCATGTTTTATCAAGAAGAATGTTTCGCAAATGAGGGAGTGTGACCGTGGGGGGGTTGTAAAATTAATTTAATGGGTCATGACTAGCATTAAGAAAAATATAATAGAGAATAGGAAAGATGAGAGTATATTACATATAGTAACAGGAATTACTTTGGTTTCAGTTCCATAATTGTCCTTGGTTCATGATGTAGAATGCATTTCTTCACCACGTCCATCTTTACTGTGAGTACTTAGCACATTTCATGGTTTTAAGGTAAACAGGCAGTCGATAAATGTTTAACTGCAGTTTTATTTTTGTTTAGTTTTCTGAGTCAGAGTCTTGCTTTGTCACCTGGGCTATAGTGCAGTGGTGTCGTCATAGCTCACTGCAACTTCAGACTCCTGAGTTCAAGCAATCCTTCGGCCTCAGCCTCCCAAGCAGCTGGGACCACAGACCTGCTTCACCACACCTGGCTGATTGTAGAAACGGGGGTGTCCCTCTTACTCAGACTTCTCTTGGTCTCCTTGTCTCAAGGGATCTGTCTGCCTCCCAAAGTGCTAGGGTTACATGTGTGAGCTCTCTGTGAAATTTAATTTACTAAATGTGTATAAGAAAAAATCTGCAGAATGTATTTATTTTATTTTTTTGTTAAGCAGGCCCGGGCTAGATTCGAACCTTCCACCCCTAGTGTAGGGGGTCGGTGCTCTAAACCAAGCTACAGGTGCCCAGCCTAAAAAATCTGCAAAATAATTACAGAAAATTTTCCTAACACAAAATGGCATTGGGAAATTTAATAGAATTTACATGTTGTGTGGGGATTATCTTGATACATGCTGGTGGTCTTTGTATCAGTGTCTATGATGGTAGAGCCTAATTCTTAGAGTCAGAAGGACCTTCCAGCCTTGTCTCTTGGTACATATAAACTTTGTGGTCGTTGGGCGGTTTTTTCCAACACTCTGAGCTTCAAGTTCTTATTTAAAAAGGAGAATAATAGCACATAATGATTGAGAGGTATCACTTATAAACACTTAGTCCTTTGCTTGGAACATGAAAATGCTTTATAAACATTTATTAAGTAAATTAAAAGGGTATAAAACATAATTGAATACTAGTGATTACTTAAAAATACTATTTTGAGTATCTTGGGAGAAGTATGAAGTGTGAGATTAATTAGATCACATGCATGGGTAGAAATTCCTCATGACCTTTTGAAACATTGAAAGAAGCATAATTATAGAAGATAGCTTTCTTTTTTAAAAAGAAATCAAATATTGCTCAATTAAGAAAGTGTAATGTGCAAGATGAAAACTAGAAATCAAGTGGGCCAAAATCAAATCAAAGAGGTACTTGTGAAGGTTGAAAATGAACCCAAATAAACCTTCTTAGGTAAGGAGGAAAAACCCAAAAATGACTCACTAGTAGTCCTTGGAATTGGTTGATATTCATGTGTAAATTATATACTCTAGGATGAAAGAATAGGAGTATATTTAGACAGAATCTTTAGCTACATTTTCTTTTAAAATTAGAAACAAAATTGTTAAAAGAATAGAATATTTTGTGCTTAATTAACAAAGAAGTGCAGTTAACCACTTGATAAAATAGTGTTTACTTAAGAGTTTTGAATACGTTAATAGGTAGAGTTGTGGAGTTCTTTAATATACCAATCGTACAAAGATAGGTTCATATGAAGTCACATTATTAGTTTATGTCTGCTATGGTTTGAATGACCCCTCCTAGACTCATGTTGAAATTTAATTGCCATTGTGACAGTTGCAAGAAGTGGGAACTTTTTTTTTTTTTTGAGACAGAGTTTCACTTATCAACCCTCGGTAGAATGCGGTGGCGTCACAGCTCACAGCAACCTCCTACTCCTTGGGCTTAGATGATTCTCTTGCTTCAGCCTCCCAAGTAGCTGGGACTACAGGTGCCCGCCACAACGCCCGGCTATTGCAGTTTGGCCAGGGCTGGGTTTGAACCCATCACCCTCCGTATGTGAGACCAGCGCCTTACCCCCTGAGCCACAGTTGCCGCCCAGAAGTGGGAACTTTTAAGAGGTGGTCAGGCCACAAGGGCTCTTTCCTCGTGAATGGATTATTGTTGTTATTGTGGGAGCGAGTTGTTATAAAAGCCAGTTGGGCTGTCTCTTGTCCTTCCACCCTCCGTCAGGTTGACACAGTCCGAGGGCCATCACCAGGCACTGGCTGGGACCTTGATACTGGACTTCCCATCATCCAGAACTGTGAGCAATATATATTTTTTAATTTATAAATTACCCAGTCTGTGGTATTTTGTTATTATGGTAACACAAAATGGACTAAAATTTGTAAAGGATTCACAGAAAATCAGCTTATCTTGTTTTATTTAATATTCATGAGTTCAGGATAAAAATTTATTGAATCTGGTTTTATAAAAGAAAAATTTGCATGATTAGTATACTGAGTTACTGTAGGGGATTGTGGACTATGTTGATGAGAAACACTGAGAATACGTAAACTTTCTAAAACCTTTCAATTCCCAAAAGGAATACAAGTTTTGTACTACTGTGGGAAGGAAAGGAGAGACGTTAGTTAACAGAGTCACGTTGACTTAGAAACACTAAGCAAACCTTAGTTGTGAACTGTTACCCTTGAGGAAAAAGTGTTTTATGTGGATCTGTAAGTTGGCACTGATCTCGTTTTACATTTTTATAAATGAAAGGAGGTATAGAGCATAGACTGTCAATTTTTAGTTCTTTTGAGTGGTGAAATACCCCAGGAAAACTCTCACTACTGCCAACCAGTGAGCAGAAATTGGCCTGAACTCCTGTGTGATAACTTTCAATGGTATATTTAAGGAAAAAATCATATGAATTGTATTTATTAAGTGAGGAGTCCTGAATTTAGTTCTTGTTAGAATAAGAATCTGTAAGCTGCAACAGATGACTTTTTATAGTTAATGTGCTAGGAGGTCAATAATACCCTAGATATTCTTTGGAATAGTATGAAAACAGTATGTTATCTTGCCGTTGTTCAAAATCATACTTTATACACAATGCCACATATGTTCTATTAAATAATATGCACAATGCTACGTATATTCTATTAAATAAAAATGAAGTGTCTGCTTATATAGCAGTATACTAACAGGTACTTGTTCCTTTTGGTTATTCATTCTGAGGAGTAAGAGGATTGAGGTAACTAAAATGTGACCTTGCATAAATTTCTCAAATTCCATCCTGCTGGCATTGTGGATGGGGTAAGAGTTCTTCTAGGAATTTTGTAAAAGTCACTTTTAGGATAAACTAAAAATCCTAATTTAACTTATATGTATCAGATAGTAAACTAATAGGAATTAGTGCTATAAGATGGGATAGAGAGCGAAAAAAGTTTTCATGAAAATTAGATTCAGAGATGGTTCACGTGTAATAGAATGTTAAAGAAGGCTCAGCACCTGTAGCTCAGCTGCTAGAGTGCCGGCCACATACACCCAAGGCTGGTGGGTTCGAACCCGGCCCAGGCCTGCCAAACAACAGTGATAACTACAACAAAAATACAGCCGGGCGTTGTGGTGGGCGCCTGTAGTCCCAGCTACTTGGGAGGCTGAGGCAAGAGAATCGCTTAAGCCTAAGAGTTTGAGGTTGCTGTGAGCTGTGATGCCACGGCACTCTACCGAGGGCGACATTGTGAGAGTTTGTCTCAAAAAAAAGAATGTTAAAGAAAATCTGAGATATTCAGAAAGTATTTTTTCCATTTGAAAAATGACACGCAGGTGCTCTTTAGTGTCAGAATTCAGGAGTTGAGGGAATGCTGGTGTGACGGCACGCCTAGTCACTTCACTTGGAAAGCAGAGCAGGCTGTGATTGGATACCGCCCAGAGTAGAGTGGGATTATTCGTACCTTTTGTCAGCGCAAAGCAGAGAGGAGGAAAAGTCCCTTCTGTACCTGGCTTGTTAATAGTTTTCTTCCTTCTCTAATACTGGTATGGTCTGGTTATACAGTTTTGCTTATTTTATCTGTTAGGGGATCTCCGCTAAAAATTCTTTATTAATGTATATTTTTCTAAAAAAGTAGCCATATGTAATTTTCATGTATTGGCATAAAGTTGTTCATGGCGTTCCTTGTCATTATTAAGTCTCTGCTGTATCTGTAGTTATAGTTGCATATGCTTGAGGTCTTATTTGTAGCTGGGTTTTTTTTTTTTTTTTTTTGGCTTGGCTTTTTTGACATCACAATTTTTTTTTTTTTTTTTTTGAGACAGAGCCTCAAGCTGTCACCCTGGATAGAGTGCTGTAGCATCACAGCTCACAGCAACCTCCAATTCCTGGGCTCAAGCGAGTCTCCTGCCTCCGCCTCCCAAGTAGCTGGGACTACA